>JAQIVE010002219.1:0-20817 GCA_034698285.1 Sminthurinus bimaculatus | reverse complement strand
CCTCAGAATATAGTGGACACTTTCCTCTTACCTCTGCCCAAAGATCCGATCCTCAGGAGGACGACTTGGACAGGTGAGCCATGTTTAAAACTGCTTTCATTTTTTCAGAACAATCTAAAAATAGTGTCTCTCTTATAATGGTAATTTTACATAATACGTATTCTAAATTATAAAGTGTCATTTGTCGCTCGTTTGAAAATAGCATTTAGATAATAGTTATTATTATAACATAGTTACTTATAGACATAGACGTAGGTACCAAATTAGTTGTAGCAAAAAAATTAGGTAAGGTTTGTGGTGGCTAGTGTGAAGTATTTTTAATTTTTTTACCTATATATTTAGCTGAATTTGAATTTGGAAAATAGGCTCAATGCTAAACCATCCACTTTATTCTTTATCGATCACACATTTTTATCTATATTTATTATAATGTCATTACAACTCACGGCCCAGATGGAATTTTCCGTCAATAGAAAATTGGAAAAAAGTTTGTTTCTTTTTTTATCCCGACTTTCACTTTTACACGCATATGCAACTCTCTCTCTTTGCACTTTGCACTGTCGTATATTTGCCTTTCTGTGTTGTTTCCTCTCTAAAATTATCTATACACATAACTATTCTCATACATTTTGTCGGTGCCAATTTTGCATAAAAAGTTCGACCTACAACCTACATGCTATATTCACGCAGGCGGAATTTGCGTCGTCAAATCATGAAATGAAGTCAATATTGACTGATTTCCGAAATTTAATTAAGTTTCTTTTAATTTTATTCAACTTTACTGATTTGGTTACATCAAGAGGAAAGGGAAGTTTGTGGTACATTTTTTCCTCGCCGGTAATTTGTAATTTGTTTGAAAACTTCGCAGTATTTGATGTTTCCGTCACTCCAACCATTAATAAAATTGTAATTACCTGTGTAAGCATACTTTATTAAACTCCGATGAAAACAAAGTGGAACGAAGGGAAACTGCAGACATTTTGTCTTCTCGTCATTACTATTAAATTCTTTGACTATATTATATGTATATATGCATTTATTTATTTTTAGAACTGTAATTGGCTTCTCTCTCACTTTATTTATTTGTATTCATTTGTTACTTTCATTTTGACTTTCTCTCTGCGTGTGTCGAATTCACAGTCACGAGCACATTTCATACTCTATTTTTTATTATATTATCTTCATTTTAGTTTTTTCGATTTCGAAAACGGCGACGCATCTCCTTTTTGTCCGTGCTATTTCTGGTAAATATATAAACTATCAATATATTTTGTAATTTTCTTTCTACTGTGTTTCTTCTAATGCAAGCAAAAAGCTGACAGCTATAATTACTCAGTATAATATTTATTCTTGTGTACCTGTGACCTTTACCAGATAAAAATATTATGTTTTTCATAAGTTTATTTGTTGTTGGCTTGTTCACTATTTGCCTACCAGCACCATAGTCTTAGAGATACCGTACAGTATGACTACATAATTGGTTATTAAAATGTTGATGTACTGATATGCATAAAAATCTCTTTCTGAGTCTCCATTCTTATAGTTTGTTGATTTTACTAGTTTTTCTGTAATATGGAGTAAGTAAATGGCATACCTACTAAACACTGCTTGGAATGAATAGTGCATGCACTTACACAGCTCAACTCAGCTATTCACCGACAAACACACGCTCAATTACTATACACTGCTTTCTCATTTGATTATTAGCAAAATTTGCAACTTTCTCCCGTTTCCTCTCCCCCTGACTTTCTCTTTCTACCTGTCTCTGAAAATTGAACGAGTTATTACATATCTACAGACTAATTAAATTTATAAACCCTATATTATATACTCTACTACTATACGACTACTACTTGTAATTATAGTTACCTAGTCTACTTTATTAGCCCCGTTCACGATTATTAACAGATATTATTCCACTATTATGTGTCTAGAAACTTGGTAAATTATATAGTCTAAAATTCTCAAGGGAAGAATAATAATATTGTGAATTAGTCTCGTAAAATAAAACTGCTTGCGTTTTGTATGTGTACATAATATTATCTCATCTAACTTTAAAACGCAGACAGGAAATCCTTTCATGATAATTTTGACTAAGTAACTAATGGGATATGACACTACTTATACAGTCGACAATAATATATTATTAGAGAGCTAGACTTTACAAATTTAAGGTGTGATTGTGCTCAGATTAAATGTTAAAATATGTTAGATATATGTTACAATTGTTACACACAGACTAACATTGAAGTGTGTACTTGTTTTTTATTAGAATTTATCTATAGAGTAGTAACCGTGTGTATATACTCATGAGTTAACATTTTGCTATGCGCTATATGGAGTATGGAGGAGTTAAAATTAATGATGATAGGTATTTTTATGCCATATAGACTAACTGTAGTTAAAAAACACTTTCATAGCATATTACAATGTATGCAACAACTGGTTTTAATGAAATGTATTTTTATTCTTTTTCTTTGAACTTTTGTATTAAATTTGATGGAATATAGCAATCAGCCCAATATACTAAACACATCGACCTCGGAAGATGAGGAGGAGGAGGAAGAAGAAGATGACGAAACTAGAACCCAAATGTCTCGCTCATCCCTTACCAACTCGTCCCGGAAAATGCCGAATAGATACCCTGTAGAGACATTTGTCCCCGCCTCACCTCACGGTATGGCCTACAAACTTTAACATGTTGTAGGTTGTTATGTAATAATCCATAATATACAATTTATTATATAGTATGTAGTTAAAATTAAACGAGCGATTTAGAACGTTATTTCGAATAAGTAACGATTCTCCGAAGTTCCATCGACGCATTCTCCTCAACTCTTTTTAGACAAAGGGAGAATTTTAAACGATTCGTAATAAAACTCAACTATTTCATATTACATATTACACGTTATATTATAAGTAAGTATTGATAGGCCCACGAACATAACGCTATACAATGAAATCGTTTCAAAATCTTTTTTTATTGAACATCGATTGTTCGGTGGAATACATTTATGTAGATACTTGCTGTTTGCATGTATCTACATATACATGAAGGTTGTAGGTGCTTCTCAGAAACTAAAAAAACGTATTTTAACACCCTCACAAAACCTCGTACCAAACAATCGGTGTTTTGTAAGAGAACGTTTCCAGAAAACTTCGTGGTACGATTTTTTATTCAAGTAAAACACATTTTTGCTGTTGTAAAACAGAAGCGAGCAAATAATTACATAAGCTAAATATGATTACTACGAGTACTTTATGATAGATTTAAAATGGTAGACACTAAGGATATAATTATCTATGAATAACATTTCAGTTAACAACTAACTACTAATACAATGTAGGTACATTGTAAGTTGGTCCCTCAAAGTCCTGAAAAATTAAAAAAACCACAAAAGAATTTGAGTAATCAATTTAGAACCTTAAGTATACATCGATATCCGTATCATTGAATGAGCATGTTTTACGGGAACAAAAGTATGTATATATATTGTTATTGTTATTACTTCGCTACACTTTTAAAGTTTAGAAAAAACTCGACCTCTGAATATTTCGTAAATGCTGTTATTGTACAGATTGTACATTTTATGTAAACCATATCGAATTAAATTACGTAATATATATCACCATAATGTAGCTGTTTACTATAATGCGTGTCTCGTTGAACTTAACTTGTTGTAATATATTTTTAAATTTTAGAAAATGCAAGTATAAAAAGCAACTACTTTCACTTCCATATTAATGCTTCTGTTTTTTTAACCTTTTATGTTTCATTTGTTATTTTCTGGTCTTAATTTTCTAACTTTTAGTGTATTACTAATTACTTACTGTTAGTACATCTACCCTTTTTGTGTGTGCGTGAAAAACTTTGGTACAAGTGTAAATATGTACTGGTGAAAGTTATTCTTTCTTTCTGTGATTTTTCAGTGTAGTTGTAAGTAAGTGTTTGAGGTTCCAATAACTAGTGCAAATAAACAAAGAAATGAGGAATAATTAGATACATAACGAAATACACTGCATACATGCATACTGTATACTACTGAGCTATTCAAACAATTGTCTGTCTACATTTACTCAACAGGCACGCTGAGCACGTTTGAGCCATCATCATTTCCAGAATATGAACACTGATGAATCGCGATCGTCCATCTTCGCAACAGACGGAATTCCGTGTACTGATTTGATATTGTTATTATATTTATTATATAATATATTACTTTTAAAAGAAACGAAAACCAAGTGCGGAAATATAAATATGATATTATTGTAATACTACCTATAGAATATAGAAATACAAACATTTGAAACAAACAAATACCGGTACCATGATTTTTGACACAGCCAAGATGTGTATGCATTTTTATGTGCATGACACATCACTTGTGAAAACAATTTGATTATTATTGCGTAAATATTGTCTTGTAGTGACATGATTTATTCATCAGTTTCCCGCAAGAAAAATTGGAAAATAGACTTTTTGTAAACATAAAATATTTGTTGTCCTATATCACACTGTGAGTATAGTAAGTATACATTGTGCATGGCAGCTTCAAAATTATCTTTGCTTTGGGGACTTCCGTTTCTGGGTATTTTTCCGATTAGTTTATGTAAAATAGTCTAGTCTGAAATACTTCGATAATCATCTAAAGCTCCCAAAGGAGGTATACTTTTGAAAGCGAATGTACATAATGCATACAAAATACAAAACAAACAGTTTGCATACATGTATATGCAGTTTTATTATCATAACTTTTGTATTTTTATTCAATATTTTCGTAAAATCCGTCGATTGTACATATGCATATTATTATATACAATTGTACATAGAACATTGCACACTTTATTGTATTATACTAATGATACTATTATATAAAATTAAATTACTTTATAGCTATACTGTAAAATGTACAATACATAATGCATTCACGCAACTTAAATCATTATAATATATTCTAGTCAAACTTCAAACGTGATTTTCGATTTCAGTTACCTGCTTGTCTCATATTTTAGTAAAATAATTCAACATTTTTTTGAGATTATTTTCACAAGACTCTCAAAGTACATAATAAAAATAGAGAATGTATATTATATAATTGTAAACTATACACCAACAACCAAAAACACTCTAACAATAAAACCAAACACCTTGTGTGATAAAACATACTCACACTATAACAAAAAATACTGAATACAACTACACGTAAAGATTCTCTCTGTTCTTTCTACAATATAATAAACGAAGAACTGACTTTGTTGATCTATAATAAGGGAACCTTATACTATTGTATCAACGATAATAATAATAAATAAAAATAATGATAGATGAAGTAATATCACCGTCACCGTCTTCTCACTTCATGTATACGCGTGCCAGAGCTCACTATTCCCAAAACTACCTATACATACTAATATAACGGCCCTTAAAATATACATATACACTTATATCTAAGCTGAAAAAGTACTAATCCACAGCACTCACATAACAATAGTAATAATGAACCACTACAAACTATGCTATGGAAAAAACTTTACAGTGACTAGTCCAATCTTTGACTTTTAAAAGTTCAAAGAACTTCAAAGTATTCAATGCAATCTGCTCTAAATATTTGTTTTGTGTAGTTCTACATTCTACGTGCATACATTACGAATAACTTTTCAATCAAGCGTAATGATGACATATTGTGATTTTTACAATAAAAAAATGAGAATGATTCAAAGTGTGTGTATATTCATCTTATTCAAATCTGTGCATGTATTTAAGAAAGATCGAGGGACATTTATTACACAATAGCCGATGATAATTTTTAAAGGAAAATTAAACAACTGAAATTTTAAAACCTTGAAAAACAAACTGGACGTACTTAAAAGTCGGGGTTTTATAACTATAAGCCAGCCTATTCTTTACTGTTATTTAAATTAATTGAAAATTGAAATTATATCATTATTATTGTTATAAAAAATACTTATATTATTATTAAAAACAAGGTCTTATATACATTCTTTATAAACTGTACCTACGGTATATACAAAAATAGTGAGAATATGATATTATATGATGTACGATGTAAGTTAAAGAAACTCAAATTTAATTAGTAAATAAAAACACTGTTATAACAAACTCAAACGCATATTATTAGGTTTTTAAATACACATGTAGTTGTAAAGTACACTTAAAGTCACAAGAACAATATGATATATCGCTAACTATAGTAGAAAATATAATAATATATAAGAGTATTCAGAAGCGTAACATAAGTAAAACATAATAACATACAATGCTATAAGTACATTCTTATTTTTATGTAAATTCCACAGCTTGCTGAACTAAAAGAGCAGGTAAAATAAATAAAGTACGGAAAGGAATGTTTTCTGCATGATGACTTAGAGACTAATTAATTAGTTTTTTGATGCAAGCAAAGATGATGCTGTAAAAACTGTGGAATGAACGAGAGGATATTGTACAGTGCGTGTGTATCATGAAACATGAAGAATGTGGTTATTTATTATTGTTATGATGAAAGAGAGAGAAATTTATAGGAGCAAATCAAGCAGGTTACAAAGAACTACATAGAGGAAAACCGGGAAAGGTTGGACCAACTTTTAATTCGCATTTTGCTAACGCCGCTAACGGTCTAGGATTGTAGGAGTACATAATCATATTCGGAAATATTTTAAACATTATTAAATACTTGTTTTGTGAAAGTGCAAAAACAAGGAATGGAATTTCCTGCACTAACGAAAGAATTATTTACATAATATTATTTCTATCTGTTTCCTACTTTCTCTTTTTTGTATTTATGACGCGGAAAAAATTTAATTAATTTCCCCATCCTTCAAACATTTTGAATGTGTGTAACTACTTACTATATGTATGTAAGTATTTATATATACTTACTGAAACGGCTCAAGAATGGAGTTGTTTGTGGAAGAGGGGAATATTTGGCGTGTTGAAAAAGAAAAAATATCGAAACTACAGACTACTGACTAATGAGTGTCTATTGTATATGTGTGTATAAAGGTATGCTGGAGTATGTTTGGATGATGTTATACATAATATGTATAAATACTTGTATACATGGTACATGATAATACATGAAAAAATACTCTGAAAACGTATTCTAAGGATTGAATTGAATGTGAGCGTGTGGAATGTTGAATGCCGAATGTGAAACATGTGTGTATGTGTGTGTCTGTATAAAAGGAAGTATGTATTATATTATCATTATATTATTACTATGTATTTGTTGGTTATGGTCTTGTAGTAACCAAAAAATAACATGTACTAAAAAAGAGAAAAGGGAAAGAACGAAAAAGAAAAAAGGGAATGAAGCAAACAAAAAACAAGATTTAGCATAAATGATAAATATACACAATATTATATTATACAAATATATATATAAATCATGAAAGTATTTCTAATAAAGATGATGTGTTCAAAACAACTCTTCGCTTTCAAGTCTTATTATTTCTACTATTTGTACCTATTACCATTGCTCCATTTCATCCATGGATCTCCATTCAGACATCTTTCCATCTCTTTATACCTTCATCTCCATCGCGATCCATTCAAGCAACCATCTAGATCTCTGTAGGAACGAGAACGAGGAAAGAAAAATAATACCTCTCTTCTTCCTCAACTCTTGTTCCCTTCTTTCCCTCCTGTTTAGGCTTCTCTTTCTGTTTTCTGTATTTTACTCATACTCCATTATATTCTATTATTCTCTTGTTTTCTTCAGCAGCATTGAAATAGAAAACTCGATATACTTCTCTCTTTCACTTTCTCTCTCTTTCTCTTCTTTGCCTTTCTCCGCCTCTTTGAGATATAATATTTCATCCCTGCCTTCCTCTTTTGATGTGTGTTTTTTCTCTTTGTATGTTCCGTTCATGTTTGCAATATTAATGTTGACCCATCGACTACCACATTACAAATAGGAGTGCAGGGCCTTGTGCAGTGCAGTCAACAAAAAACTCAAGTACAAATAAAACAACAAATAATACACATGCGAATATCAATATATCCAAATCAACATCATCTGATATCTTTATATCTCTATACTCTTTATACACACTGCACACACTACACACACACACATAAACAATATGGGAGATGACAGGCATATCAAGCGGGAGAAAAATAATAATGCACCAAAAGGAAAAGTAAAAACGAATCATATTATGTCTCATGTACACGTATGTATGTGGCGAAAGCAAGCAAGCAAGCAACTGAAAGAAACTGACTGAAACATGAACAATGAAGGGAAATAAAAGAACAAGAGGAAAGAGAGGAACGGAGAAAGTGGGAGAAAACAGAGAGAGAAAGGAGTAAAACTTGCACACCCTCTGCTTTTCCTTTTGATACTGGAATACTTTAGTTTGCCCCATTCTCCACGAAACACATGGCTTTTCCCTTAACATTTCTTCCGCCGTTTCTTCTTCTTTCTTTCTTTGCTAAAAATTTTCCTCCGTCGCAATCTTTGTCTTTCTTTTTCTCGGGGTTACGTAGGGAAACCCATGTCAGGACAGAGAACCGAGAATGGCATGGGAAATGGCAAACGACTCAAGAAGATGACGATGACTGCACACAAAATATATGTATGTATAATGCATAGATATGAAGGTAATACACGTGACTATTACTTTGGTATTATGACAAATCCATCTAGAATCTGGTGTATACCACACATATACATTATACATACGTATAGAGTCATTCACATACCAATCTCTCTATGGAGACGGGAAAACAACATTTCTCCCCACTTCTTCTTCTTCTTCCTTATTCATCCATATAATCCGGAATCAAATACACATATAATATTTTTTGGCAGACTTTTCACTTTTAGTCCTCCTCTCGTCCTTGTCTTGAGTTCAAGGAATCATTCATATCATGGATAGTTTGTGAGAGTAACAGAGAGAAAGAGAAAGTAAGGGAGGGGTAAAGTATGTATGTATGCTGGAAAAAGTTCCGAAAGAGTTCCAAGGAGGAAGTTTCACATACACATAGACTTGAGATCGGCTCAAGTTTCAAGTTCTCTTTCTCTGTCTATCCCTATCCGTTTCCATCACTGCCGTGCATTTTATCGTACGTATCTCTCCTTCTTTTTCTCTCTCATTATTGGAAAGAGGAAGCTATGAAAAATATGTATATGGATTTGGATGGGGATATGATAGACACATCGTACAAAAAATAGACAGAGTTAGCCAGACCGACAGAATTCATCAAGTTTTGGAAGGAGGAACAAGAAGAAGATGAAGACGCAGGAAGAGGAAAAGCTCGGCTTTAGTGCGAATATTATGAACATGATATGCCTACCTATCCCTTGAATTTTCTCCAGGCTCGGAATTCAACTCAGATCTACAACCAGATCCTCAGATTCCGGATCGTGTGCAAAAAGTTTGTGTGTGTGTCCATGCCATACACACTACACACCATATCATCATGGTATCTAGATTTATCGTATATGCATGTGTAACTATGTATGAATATTTGTAGATATATCGGCGGCGTTTCTCCGGGAAAGGAAGTGAAAAAGAAAATTCGACGGTACAGATTATGCCGCGGAGGAAAGTAAGTAAGAAAGAAGGAACCAAGTAAAGTAGGAGAAAAGAGGAAGGAGAGGGAGAGAGAGAGAGTCGTGAATAGGGATAAGAGAAAAAATATAAAATATTATTATACGTATATTTATTATAGAAAATGGGAGGAATATGGATCACTTATTTGTACATATTCAGGCCCATATTATATTTTTATTATTAGGTGACGGAGGGCATGGAAAAGCAATTTCTCCTTCCACTTTCATCCCTCTATATATTTTTTTCTCCATCAATTCCCAATAGTGGCAAATAGGTAGATATATACACACAAAAAATGTGACTACCATTCTAGGTACATACTACATACATATGTATTTATACTAAAATGCACATGACTTGGATCAGATCTTGAATCCTGAATAGGAAAAGCGTGGGCCTCCAACTATACATACATACATATTCAGTATTCAGCCTTGTGTCATCTTCATCTTCATCATCAGCATCATCATCGTCATCGTGATCGTCATGTGACCGCCCGCCCGTCTACCGTGTATTTAATGTCCCTCTATCTATATACATTGAGAACCTCCTTTTTCTTTTTCTTTTCCTTTGCCTCCTCCTTTTCTCAACACAGGCTCATCCCTACAGACACAGAAAAATAAGGGTAAAGAAACGGAATTGAAAAAATCATCATTGGAACACGTACATATGCCGTACGGTACGGAAGCTGAGGAAAATGAAAAAAAATGCGAAGAGGCACTCATAGACATACATGTACATTGTACATCCATCCATCCACTTTTATATGTACACCAACACTCGTGCTCGCATTCATGTACCAAAGATGTGTAATATGATATAAAAGGCGATAGGGAGCCGAGACAAAATAATACACAGAGAATTGGAAAGGAAAATTGACTAAATTCAAAAAAGAAAGGAAAAAGAGACTAAGTGAAAAAAAATGATAGAGACAGGCAGAAGACAGAAGCCAGAAAAATAATGGAACGGAGAGAGAACCAAGAAAAGTATAATAGCTAGAGAGAGAGAGAGAGAACCCACCAAAAAGGGGCAGAAAAGGAAGAAATACAGGAATGGAAAGTAATAGTTACAATAGCAAGATCGAGGATAGAGATAAAAGAGTTGGAGGAAATAAAAAAAATAAAAAATATTATATTGTACATTATTATAGAAAAAGTAGACAGGAGCAAACGGGAAATGTAGGGAGAAAGTAGAGGGACGGATGATGAAATGAGAATATAGAAAATATAGGGGACATTCGATTTCCCACAAAAGTAGCCGCCGCTCTCTCTTTCTTGTTTCCTTCCTTTCACATTTTTTCCCGTTCGTTCTGCCTGCCAAAAAACATTGTACAACGTACATTATTATATTATATTATATTATTTTAGATGTACATCGACGTACACGTACAACATCCAAGTTTTTGAAAAGTACTTGAACCCAACTAAAACCAAAGCCAAAGCCAAAAGCGCGACCATCTCCACCACCACCACCACTACCAGCATCATCCTGAAATAACGACAGAGGAATATAGAAAACAAGCGGGGCCAGAGCCAGAGCCAATAGCCAACGTTACTTTTGTACAATACTTTGCAACCGTCATGACTGCTGGGCAATACGTAGAGTAGAGTATCATCTAAAATAGTCAGCTTAGGGCCAAGCTTTCTATTATTATGGCCAAGTGGCAGGTAGGACAAAGGGAGAGAGGGAAAGTACCAGGGATAATGTGATGGCCTAGCACGGACTCGCTTGGCATTGATCAAACAGAAACTGAACTGAGCTGAGCTGTATACATAGTCTGTAGAACATACAGTATACCGTATACACCGGTCGACTCTTTCTTTGCCTTCGTCCTCGAATTCTGTGCCTTTACTCTTTTCTCCTTTCACTTTATTCGTTTCTCTCCATATTGGAGGGAAAGAGAAACTAAACATCATGACATGGAAGCTTTGCTGCCATTCTCGCCAGCAACATATTTCACATTCAATTGTATTTGCCCAAGTGAAACTTTGTCGTTTGTTTCGTCGTTCACACATTACATTAAATCTCTCACTCTCTCCTTCTCTTTCTCTCTCACAAGTATTTCGGCACACATGTCAACCATTTTCAAAGGCAAAGCAACGGCTCACTGACTGAACTGGCTGAATGGCTGCTAGAGATACGTACAAATAGAGGTACACATTGCTCACAATTATTGCCCTCTGTTCCTCCTCCGTATTTCTCCCTTTCCATTCTTCTTCTACGATCGCTGTCCCTCAATCATGTTAAAATACGAGATTGTAAATCCACACAAAACGCAATACAACGCAACACAACACAAGACAGCGCAATACAATACGTACAAAATATGGGACAACAATATAATGAAAAAGCAAAATGAACGAGCAACCAGCCATTTAACCGCTCCCCTTGCTCATTGCAAATTGCGAGCCGACCTTACATATATCTTTCATAGGGTATCATACTTTTATAATGTCTGCTTTAACAAAAAGGAAGTTTGCCATTATAAAAACTCAAGTTATAAGCTCCATTGCATACGTACATACTACATACACATGTATGTATAACAAAGCAAACAAGTTGAAGTTAAAACAAAGTTGTGGGGCAACTCCCCGTAATAGTACAAACGAGGAGAGAAAAATTAAATAGCAACTAAAGATGAAAGAGGAGGAAGGGAAAGAACGAGAGAAAGCGTAACCACCCGATTCTAATTGCATTACCGAGATTTTACATTGCGGTTGTATATATTACGTACGTAGAGTAGAGTAGAGTAGAGTAGAGTAGAGCAAGATGTACATCTGTATCTCCTGATTGTCTGCATCTCCCTTTAGAATTTTTTCCCACTTCCTTTTGGCAGCTTTCTTCTTTCTCATTCCTCGGCAAGTTCCTATTTTGCCTGGATATTTCTACAGTCGTTTCCTCCACTTTTTCATCCTTATATCCTTCTCTCGTCTTCTTCTTCGTCTTCATCCTGTGTCTGTAGTTTTGTTGTTTGATGCCTTTTCCGTGAGAATTCCTTTGCCTCGCCATAACCACCATAACCATCACAACCACTACTACCACTACCACTATGACCAACTTTGGGTTAGTTCCCTTTATGTAAATATTAAAATGTATGTGGGATGTGCCGTTCTGTATCCCATGTATGTGTATGTGTGCATGAGCCTTTGAATTCCCCATATTTTTTTGTGGGTAGACTACTTTTACTTTTACTTCTAGTTTTGGCTCTATACTCTACACTCCTTCCTCTTCTGCTTCTTTTTCTTCTCTCGGCATCCAGAATCCCCAATCTACATAACAGAGACATTCTCAGGAGAGAGGCAGGAGAAACCCAGGAACGAGGAGACGGAGATGGAGACGGAGACGAGGATGAGCTCAAGGTACATACATAAATATATTTCTCGTCTAGTTGGGATTCTTTCCATTTTCCACAAACAGACATACTTTTACTACTTACATCGTCAACCGAGGCGCGGAGCCTCTAAATTTTAGAATAAAGTGCAAGTACAAGTGTACATGTAGAAGTAAAAGTACATATATGTACATTATACATAGGCAGAAGTTGGAAGTGGAGTTGTTATGTACTCAACTTGGGCTTGAGTTTGGTCGGGTCGGGTTTGGTCTGGTCTGGTGTTAGCGTCTGTATGTTTCCGGCTTGTTTGCTGTTTGTATAATAGCAACTTTATATGTATGTATACTTTTGAGTGTGATGTTGATTTTGATGTTTTGAGTTTGGGGTTGTTGGGTTTCCGTTTGTGTTTGTGCTTGTATATTTGTGTTTGTAGTTTGGAGTTGCTGCTCTTCTCCTGGCTGTTGTTCGTTTCTACTACTTCTTCTTCCCCTCCTTTTGCATCGCATTTCAAAGCTGGAATGTGTAATATCTAATCTTTCACCCTACACAAATTATCACTTTTTCCACATCTTCTGCTCCTCTGCTTTCTCCTACGGTTTTAGTGATGGCTTTGGCTCCGACTCTGACTTGCAGCTCTCTCATGTGGATTTTATTTTATGTTATGTGTGTGCGTCTGTGTTTGTGTTTGTATTTGTATTTGTATTTGTGTATCTGTATCCAAATATCCATGTGTGTGTGTTGTGTGTGCTTGGTTTTGGCTTTGAATGTGGGATTGGTGTTGGCATCGGCTCGTTGCACAGCAGCTTCTGATAATTTGACGTGGAATAGTACAAGTAGAACATTGAGCATTTTCCCTGTCTTTTTGCTCCTCCATTTAGTTATGTATGCGCAATATATTTTTATATTATGTATATTTTTATCGCGGCTCGTTCGCACAGCCATAGAATCACCCACAAATACATTACATTACATTGTAAAGGATATGGAAGATTCAGATGTTAGATGCGGATCTGACTCCGATTCCCATTCCTACACCAAATCCAAATCCCAATCCAAACTACTACTACATTTAAGCTTATGTAGACTTGTGTTCAGTTTTCAGGCTGATAGACGATATATAGATATAATATATATGTATGTTGTATTACGTACCTAGAATAGCGACTGAAAGCACTCGGCCGTATTTGACTTTTGGCATTCGCATAGGAGAATTTCATCCTTCAGAGAGCACTCAATTCTCAATCTACATGGCGAACATCTTTTATACAAAATACCTATAAAGTATTTTATATTATGCACAAAATACAACACACATAAATACCCAATCTATCTCCCAAAGTTAGAGGACGAGAAGGAGAAAGCAATATACGCAGAAAGGAAAAAGACTCGGAATTTGATTTTGATTTGGATTTGGACTTGGAATTTTCTCCAAAAACCAGCATGAGTACGCAAAAACAGGAAAGGAAATCACGAGAGGAGAAACGGAGAATCGAAGAGCGGACATTGAAATTATCCTTGTAAACTCCAATTCAGAGTCCAAGTCCAGATTTGGACTTGGGTTTGGATTCGGATCCGGATTCAGATCCAGAACCAGAGAGTTGGATCCAAAACTTCAACACCAACTCTGATTTGCACCAAACTCGAAACTATGAAATCCAAATCCGCTCGTAATATGAAACAAGCTATAAAAGATGCCGATGAAATATGTAATATAATGGCGATGGCAGGGAAAGGTTCATAACTGAACTACTGTGTGCTCTGTGTTTTTCTCTATGATGATATTATATAATATTATATAAAATGTAATAGGCCATGTGTTCTATGTATGTATGTATTTTCACTGTGTCTGTATATTACGTACATAGATACATACAAAGGAGGGAGTCTCATTTAAATCCTTTTGAGGCTTTTATGGCGCTCTTTCTCCCTTTGTGTGTGCAAACTATTAAACTTGGCAGTCGGACAACTATCGGGGAAAATTTCTAAATCTATATAGTTTTAGATTTAGAATCCTTTCTCTATCTTTCTCTGTCCTTCTTCTTCTTCCTTAGTCTCTCTTTGTGTGTGAATTCTATGGGGATTCTGTCCTTATCCAATGCCCACAATTCGTTCCAACTAACATTATACATATGTACACTGTACACAGTACACACAAACAGAACAATATAACACTGGCAACGGAATTGGAATGGAGAAATAGCAATAGAAATAGAAAATGGGAAACGGATCTTTTGTACACACATTTAGTCATGTTTATAAGTATAGAATGCTAACATATAGCATATAGGTATATGATGCATCGGAACTTCTGGATTTTGCTGCTGGAGCTTCTCAAACATGAATTTTGGATCCCACAATCTGAATTCTATTCTATATTATTATTATTATTACTATACGTATTCAGCATGGAGTCAGTATTAGAACTGAGCTGAGCTGAGATGTTGGATTTGGATTTGGACTTGAATTTAGACTTACTTATACATACTTTGGAATTTTGAGAGGAGAGCCCAGTGCGCCAACGGTTATGGCTATTATTAAAATTTTAAGTGTATTATGCCTCTGTCTCGTGCATTATAGATGGTTACTTTGCATTTTGGCATAAAAGGAAAATCATACGTCATCATTACGGAGATAAGGGACGGGAAGGCCAAGAGACCCAAAACCCAAAAGTCGACGGTGAAAACTAAACCTGGAACTAAAATTTTACTCTAGGCTAAAATTGGAGCCAAAGTCCAAAGTAACGAGGCGAGCACGAATACATGCATGAAGGCTGAACATTGAACATTGAAAGCTGAAAGAGCACTGAGCAAACACAGAAAGTGAAGGAGAGAGAGGGAGAGAAAGAGAGAGAAAGCTATTCTAAATTCAACATGCATATTTACGTTACGTGTGTCTAACCTCCCTCGACAAACATCCCGACCCAAAACGCGACGACTAGTCGAGAGGTAAGCTAAAGATTCACCGAGCGTTATTAGTGTCAAATGGAAAGAGCAGGAGGAAAAAAAGAAGGCAGAAAATTGGAGAAAGTGAGAGAAAATGTGTAATGCTTGCATCTACATGTATGCATATGCATACATATATCTGTGTGAATTCATAAGTAAGTAAGTAAGTATGTACTCATGCTCTTGAGATAGTGAAACAGTGAACCTGAACGTTCTACTCTTCCCCATGACATGATTTGCGTTGAATGGCTTTACTGTAAAAATTCTGAGGTGCCTTTGTGTTTTGCGTCTACTTTTACTTATGCTCGTCCTGGTTCTTTAGGTTCCTCCGGTAAATACAAGCAAATTTAAAAAGAAAGAAAAGAAGAAGAAGAAGGAAGATTTGTGCGACAAAGAGGAAGAAGGCAAAGACGGCGAGACTGAGACGGAGTCGAACGTTGAGGGATTTTCAGTGTTCGTATACAGAGCCAAGAGGAAAATGTGGATGACGAGGAAGCAAAGGCAGAGGCAGAGGCAGAAGCATAATCAGAATCAGAGGGGGGAAAAGACGATGACGACGAAAATGACGACGACGACGACGATGGCAGAAGAAGAACAAGACGACGACGAAGAAATAGTAGTAGTAGTAGGAGCAGAGAAGCTTTAGAAAACTGAGGAGGAAGGTAGACGAAAGGAGGACTAAGGAGAAAGCAGATAGCTATATATTATACAGATGGATGTGAGAGTGTCTGTGTGTTGAGAGAGAGAAAGAGAAAGCCATGAGTTGCGCGGACTGACTCAATATAAGGAAGCGAAGGACGAAGGACGACGACGAAGACGAACATTACAGAGAGAGCAAGAGAGAGAGAGAGAGAGAGAGAAACGGGAAAGGGGGGACGAAGAAGAAGAAAAAGAAAAAGTTTCCAATTTGAACGGAAACTTCATTCGTCTCGATCCCACCATACCGCACAATCTCATTTCATACCATGGTATCCATGGTATAGCATGCCAAACCATACCGTACCGTACCGTACAATGTGTTATGTGTTGGGATGCACGGCTATGTGATGTGATGTGATACCGTAGCCATGGCATGGCATGCCATGCCATACTATTTCTTGCCAGTGACCGTGTACAAACTCTCTTCTTTTCAACCCCCTGCCGAGCAACATTTCCCGGGTAATTTTACCTACATCCAAAGATTCAGAATGAAAACGAGTGCATATGTAGTAGATACGTGTGTGCTGTAGATACACAGTGTGCTAGGTGAGCACCGTGTACGTAGATACTATTTATAGCTGTAGTAGTAGTAGTAGTGTATGGAACATTACGTGTCGAAGCTGAATGCTAAGAAACTAACTTTTTCTACGTTGATATGTATGCTCTAGTGCAGTGTGTTTGTGAACCTGTACTTGCACTTGTACTACTACTACATGCTGTGTACGGTGTACTTACTTACATATTGGCATTGTAAATAGAGAGTACTTTCACTTATGTACATACAAAACTAGAGAAATCTCCCAATTTAGTCTCTACTCAGCAATTCCGATAGTTGATATGTAGTTCTATATCACAATTTTCTTCTTAACCAATATAACAGTACATGTATGTATATTATTGTATATGTATGCATGTACTTGGAGATGGCAAAAGAATAGGCAGAAGCTCGTCTTCTTCATTTTCCTTAACTGACGATGAGATGCTCAACTGTGATAGCGTGGCGTGGAGGCTTTATTATATCCTCCTTCCTTTCTAAATGAACGACATACATATTTTCACATGTATGCGAATAATATGTGCATCGTACTTGAATGTATATACTGTGCATGGCTCGTATCAGTGCGAGAGAGATGAGATGAGTTGGCATTGGTCGGTGCTGTTGTTGACTACATACTTCCAAGTAGCAACTACTAGCTCAGCCTCACTTGAGAGCTGTTCTCCTCCTTGTTCAAGCTCGTGCTTTTACTCTTGCTCTTGCTCGTGCACTTGCTCTTATCCCAACATCCGCTCATGTACAAACACACACACACAGCCAGCCAGCCAGCCACCAGCCAAACTGACAATGCATATGCATAAATAACTTTGTGGACTTGCAAAGGAAACGCGGCCATTTATTACTGTATTATCTCTCTACGTTTGTTTCTCTGTCGGCGGCTACTCGAGGAAATCACTTTCTCTTCATCTTTATTTCCATCGTCGCGTTAAGATAAAAAAATTGCTATGTATATCCATGGAAACAGTTGCCTTATATTGCACATACTCTATATACTTAACTCTGATCCCTCCGGCAGCGCACGGTGCAGTAATAAACTAACAATAAAGTGTTTGTGCTTACACCGTAAATCGAAAAATTAAGCAATGCTATTTTTATTGTGAAAATATGTCAAATTGCCCATTATGTAAGATTAATTTCAAAAATTTGGTGCCACTTGGCTGGTTTTCCTCTGAGTCACATGAGGAACTTTTAAAAGAGAAACTACATACTGAAAAGCATGTTTTTGCGCTATAACGGAAAAGTAAATGGTACAAAAGCAAGACATTTATTTTAATTGCAAAAATATTACGAGGCTTTTGAGTATTTCTTAAAGTTCTTCAAAAGTTAAAATTAAAATACAAAATTTTCGTTTTTTATCACTATCAAATTTTTACAAGTTGTCTCTTTTCCTACATTTGGCCACATTTCCATATTCCACATAAAATCATAGAAAGAATCCCATGCATGCTTCGACCCGGTAAAATATGAGAGACGCTTTATACTGCATACAAAGCAAGGGAAAGCACCCAGCAACGGGGTGAAGATGGATGCTGATGCAGAACCTATACAGTATAAATGTATTATGCTGTACAGTTTTCTGAAGAGACGAGCCCGCTAAAACAGAAAACACATAGAGCACAGCTGCTCTTAGAAAAATCTATGAAAGGATCTCCCTATTTCACCGTTTCTCTTTCCCTTTCTTTCATTTTCCCTTTCACTGTCTCTCTCTCTCTCTCTCTCTCTCTCTCTCTCCCTCTTTCTCCCATGAACAAAAGGGAAAGTATTATAATAAATAGTGTACATCATGTGCATAAATAGTTTAGAGAGGCAGTGTAGAATATACCGGCGGGCATTTCACCATACACACACACACACAATTTGAAGTTGAGTCGTACGAGCATGGGATTGCACAAGCTATCAGTCGATATATTACACATGTAATATATCGTGTGATACATGCACTATTATACTGACATTATAAGTACCAATAAGGACGTGTGGCGCGCTATTCTTCGTTTTCCCCTCCAATATGCACACGTATACATGCATACTACATACATGCATACATACATGTGCATGCACTCTGGCTTTGGCTCATTCCTTCATTCGCTGGCTCACTGGCACTGGTCCTGGTACTACCACTACCGTGGTATCTTGGTTGCTTGCTCGTCGTCATCCCTCTTTTTCGATCCCTCCAACAACTTCAACTCCAGCACCAGCTCCAACGCTAGCTTTAGCTCATGCTATAGATCCTGCTCCTGCTCCTGCTGTTGCTATACAACTCTAAGTTCAAGTCCAACTGAAACTTCAACTCTGACTTTCTCTCTCCTCTTTTTCTTTCTTTCTTTCTATTTTTCTCTCTCTTTCTTCCTTTCTCTCTCTCTCTCTCTTCCCCTCTCTGCCGGGTAGAGATGAGCGGAAATAGGAAAAGGAAGGGAAGCTGATGTCGTCATTGGTTTGGTTTGGTTTGGTTCGGGACTCGGATAATTCAGACTTTTCAGAACTTAGGAAAATGCTACATCGTATTACTAGTCCACATTGACTTGACTTTCTCTCCCGTCTCTCTCTCTCTCTCTCTCTCTCTCTCTCTCTTGACTCTCTACTTTCTATTATCTCCTTCCTCTTTTCTCCTATTCTTTTGCTCCCACTCCACTATTTTTTCCTTCTTTCTCTCTCTCTCTCTTTCTGAAGCTGTCTGAAAATCATCCTGCTTGTCCTACAATAGATACAGATACACAGAAACAACAGCTCCTGCTACTTACGAGTTGTTGTACAAGTTGGACTATCTAGATACAATTTAAAACTAGAGCTGGAGAGTCAGTCAACTAATAGGGCTCACATACGAACACATTTGTAGATATATTATATTATAGGCATAGCCATATATACATATAACATACAATAGACAATACACATTCTGGGTAAGGACGTCGTGCCATTATTCTATTCTATTTTCCCGGACTATCCATCCTTCTATCTATCTCTCTCCTTTTGCTCGGAAACTCCAAGCGTCGCTTTCTTCTTGTCATCTTATGTGTATGTATTCTTATTCCCCCTTTCTGTCTTGCTGTTTCTATCCCGCTGCTTCTCAATGTAATTCGTGTTCGTATTCCTATTCCTATTCGTACTCCTTTTCCTATTTGTCTTGTTAGTCGGTTGAGAAATTATCATTTGCATTCTCTCATCTCCTCCGGTTAGACGTCAAATTAGACTAGACAAGCTGCAAGAGAAGGAAAGAAAGAACGAGGAAAGTGAAAAGAAGGCGAAAAGCAGCGTGAAGGCGAGCGGGTGTGATAGGACTATTAGGCAAGACATATATACACAGAGCAGATAGCATAGATAATACGTTTTGTGTGCACAGTATATATTAGCTATGTATAGTTGGTGATTTTATAGATAACAGAGGACAAGAGAGACAAAACAAAAAATACGTTATTCTACACAGTCATAGCTGATAGTAATAGCTAATAGGGTGTAACACAGACATTAGTACGATATGTATTTTGTACGGCTATATTAGTTAAGACCAAGTGAAAAAGAACAAAGACCAAGGCGAGACAAAAAGAGCAGAAATAAGTAGTGAGCTATGAGCTACTCCGTCGCCTTTCAATAATAATAATATAATAATAATACTGTACACTGAACACTATATAATGGGATATGGTGTAATATAATATTAGAGTCTCATCATAGAAAATAGAAAATATATTTATTTTGCAAGTTGCCGGTGTGTG
>JAQIVE010002218.1:0-20817 GCA_034698285.1 Sminthurinus bimaculatus | reverse complement strand
GATGATAAATCAAATATCGGAAACGAGGAAGATTTCGGGATTGCAAGAAAGAGCTGACTGTAGCATTAAATAGAAAACTGTTCTGATAACTTTATGTTTCCTTAATTGTTGCCAGCGATGCTACAGTTTTCTTCCTCTAAAATAGTATGTCAAATGCTACATTGTAAGCGCGAGTTGAAATTTTGTAGAATGTAGAGTTAGAATTTTTCATAGTACCCATGTACATGCCTCATGCCATTGGTATACACATTTGTATTCTACGTGAATTTGTACTATATAGATTAGACATTAGTTGAAATTCAAGCTCCAAATGGAATGAAATGAATGACCGGTGGTTACAATATCAGTAATCTGCGAACCTTCGAATTTTATTTCCCTTTCCTCCGTCTGTATCACATGTCCAACCTACAATCATAATAATATATTATAATGTACCTACTTGCAGTATGATACATAATGATGATGCTGATGGAAATTCGTGATTGTTCTTGGTGAAGTTGGCGTTAGAAGTCCAAAACATTTTTCGCATGATTTAAAGATGGAATGTTGCTGACGACTGAGACCGAGGTTTCCCTGGGGCAAATGTGATGACGAAGATGGGCTAGCGGCTATTCAATATTTGTCTACAGCATTTCATTTTAGTCACTCCAACCAGCTCTAGCTGCTGATTCTACGTTTTCTTCAGCATGCAATAACATGTATACATCAGTATGCATCTTGTATCTTAAGTCTTTTTCTCAGAATGTCCATATAACTTTGAGATTTGTGATGAGTCAATATCTCAACCCGTATTCACCATTTCAAAGGGACGATATTGCATGCTATAAGGGCTTTGAATCTTCTGGTTATTTCATTTTCATTGTAACTTGATATCATTCGGTATTTTTCTGTTCTGTAGTATGTAGTTTGTAAGTGCATATTACATATATGTATGTATGATAGCCTTCCCATTTCAACAAAGTTATCTAGATGTACATACATAATACATACATATATGTAGTACCACTCAATTTCATCAATGTTTGTAAATCCTTGTTTGCTGTAAGAGAAGAATTGCGAGTTACCCAATTCAAGGAACCGGGACGTTTTTTTAATATTTTTTCTTCCCCAAATCAATGCCTTATCGACGTCCCTCTCCTTGAATTCTTTATGTACAACTTTTATGGTATAATTCCACACATACTTTCGCGTTCCGAAACAAAATTAGAAGCTACAAGGCAATGGCTAAATGACCTTTCTAAAGTCCACGAATGAAGTTGCTCAGTGTGAGTAAGTTAACCTGTATTTTTACTGCGTATGTACTTTGTACATTTTGCAGTTGTTATTCCGTTTTCCAATTTCGTACATAATACAGTTGATGTGTGATATTGTATACATGCAGCGTCCTTTTCAAGTCCACAAATTGCAGATGCAGTTTATTCATTATGCAAATTCAATGCATATACGATGTAATTGACCAATAGATGCATGGAGATACAGCAAAGAAAAAGTGGAATCGAGCTACTATTGAATTACAAAGGCAATCGGGAAATTTGCAATGTAACATGGAAACCATGGGTTCTCGAAACAAAAGGAACATTTTTAAGGTCTCAAAATAGACATTGAATGGCAGAAGAACTTGCTTGCTGGAATTGAGCCGCTCTTTGGCTGCTATTCGTGTTCCAAATCGGTGAAAATGTTCAATTTTGGGGAAATTGAGGATAAAATCCGTTTGTTTGTTTTTTTACACACCTACGTACTGTACGTTGTTTCTATCTTTAAACTTTGTGTGGCATTTTTTTATTATGCGAAGCACTGTGATGAATTGCAATATAACTTCGTTTTGCCACAGAGTTAGTTACGTCGAATTGTCCGCTCAAAATTGCATTTCGACAAAGGGGAATTTGTCCATTTTTGTGAAAGAAGCGCCTGACAAGCAACGAAAGGTTGATCATAATTCATATACATAGGTAGTAAAATGTTGCTACACACGCGTGTGTGTATAAAATAGTTTTAGGATGATAATAGTAATGATTATTATATTATTATTGTTACTTTACTCGTGTATACCGGGGAGAAATTTGACGGAGGGCGCGGCAATATATTCGCGGTAGATGCTTGTAAAAACTAAACAACCATAAGTGTTGGTTCTGGTTTCTACGTGACTATCGTTCTGGTTCTACCTCATACTGCACGGTTTTGGCTGGGCGAAAATTTACTATGGTCATCAGATAGAAAAGTATGACAAATTGATTGAGTAGCTTAGACTTGCCGAACCTCATACTGAGTTTAGGTGGGCCAAATCTTGTGGAAGATGTTGCATACAGAACAGAAGAGGACAGAAGAGAATATAAAACATAACGGCAAACGGGCAAAATAAAGAGAGAAAATATATTAGACCCAGTACATTTTTATTTAGTACATTATAAATACGCAGCAAATGAGCATAAACATGGCGGTAACGATAAAACGATAGTTTTCATATTTATATGAATGAGCCTACAGCAGCATCATCATGGTATTACTGTGAACATATTGTTTTTCTCATACTTTGCATGATAAGCAATGCTACTCAGGTATGATTTTTTAAATTTTAATGTAGTAGTGTATAGAATAGAATCCCGACTAATCGCAAAAGAAGAGGGAAAAGTTTATATAATGAGAGTATCTTTTACATTGCTCTTAATGAGAAGTCTATTCTATTACTCCTACTTCATGTAAATTCCTTCACCTCCAGCAAAAATCCAAATAATCCAAACTCTACTATCAATAAATACATGCTAAAAATCTTGAACCATTGGAATAATTTTGCATTGTTAAGCAGCAGAAAGGTAGACAACCACCCGTTTAAGGTGTATGTATGTAGATACGCCATGTGTATCTGTGTGTTATGGTATTATGGGCAGGAAGAACAAAAAAATTATGTACCTGAAAAATTATTTATGCGCCAACATAAAAATAATGGGAGGAAAACAAGCGAAATCAAAAACCAACACAATTACACATAATAACACAAAATATGCATTCGCATTAAACCGACAGGGACGCATATTACACAGTTTGTTTACAAAATTCCTTCAGAGTATGAGATAAGAGTTTATGTAAATCTTCATACTTGCAAAACTTCCAAGTTACATACTTTGTAATATTGATGCTGAACTTTCAATTCATATAAATATATGCCTAAAAATTTGCTAATTCGACTTTGGCAAAAATCCTGCAACTATACCGTGACATCAACAACAACTCAGTCATTTTAATATTTTGACATTTCCCTCGAACTTCTTTCAAAGCAGAACTTTTAGACCGAGTTGTTTGCACTCTAACAAACATTACAAAACTCATAATTCGTATTTAAAATCTCAAAGCAACCTGCTTTTCTCCCTTTTCCCCACGAAGATTTTTTTGCAAAGCCCGTACAATTTTGAGTATTTACAATTTTTAAGTATCCATAAAATTGTGTATGAACACTATAAATATACTACTTTGTACTTTAATAGCAAACTCTTTGACTAGGGTCAATCCATAGGCAACACATTGAAACTATATTTATCGAAAGGATGAATAGGCCGTCTCTAGAACATGTGACGTTTAAATGATATTAGTTTTGACATATTGTAACATTAATCCAGAACTCGCACAGTCCTCTCCAAAGGAGGGTAAAGGTAGTTAGTACTTATCATGAAGGGAATAAAGTTACTACTAGGAATGGATTTCTGTCTCTAAACTCGACTGTTAATCTAAAACAAAATTGATACATTAAACTTGATTTAATTATACAGTTAGTTAACAGGTAGAATTATGATATTCATTAGTGACTTTGAATGAAAAGTTAATTGAGTGCCTCAAAACTGAGATGAGCGTCTTCCCTTCAATAGCAAATTCACGTCTTTTAACCCTATATGTTGACTGAAATTGAATAAATTAAATGTTTCACGAGTTCTCTGAACTGTGAACTACGAATGCATACAAAGTTGTACCTCTTACATTATTTATTACTAAGGTTAAGATTTAGCATTTTAACCTGTGCACATACATATGCATGTCTGTCTGTGTGATTACACATGGGTCTCGGGCTATGCTCCAGTGTTCAGAGAGAAGGATACAAAAGAAAGGTTTTCCCAAATTAATTATAAAATTATGTGAAAATCATTAAAATTCTATTATGTGATTATGTATTTTACACGGGCGAAAAAATAAATCTCGCAATAGTTACATTTATAATTCTTAATAAATTAATTAAACTAAACACTGTTTTTCTGGTTGTGAGAGTCTATGGCCATGTCAATGTATCTGACGATGAATAAAACCTTCTATATGTATGCATGTATTATGGAAAAACATGCCTGTATTGACAAAATCTTTCCGTTCTTGCATATTTTATAGTGTATAGTGAATAATTACTTCAGTTTTATTCCTTCATGCACATGTAATAGCCATTACAGATGCAGATTTTCTACAGTTCTTTTTTAAATTAGCATGTCACATACACATTCATATTTATGCTGGCTCACACAAACACTTCATCTAGTCTCTCAAAAGTAGAAAATACACCCATGAATAGAATGCAAGAGATAAAAAATGAAAATTAGCTGCAACGACAAGTATTTTCGACCTCATACGCAATTATTTTGCTAGAATAATTTCACAACAAGAATCGCCATTATTACTATTTGTTTTGTTGCTTAAGTTTTCTTGTTCGAAACATGCTAGAACAAAGGTTGGAGTATATCAATGAAATTACATATACATAAGTATGTGCACTGAGCACATACTGTCAAGTGAGTATCATACAAGTACACATAAAGAGCTAGTCATCTTTATTTTTAATATTTTGCCAGTAATGAATATCGTAAATATTTGAAAAGATGCTCTAGTAGTGCATTCCCATACACAGAATACAATGATCCAACAAGTCAGATTATTATAGACGTATGAATTTTAGATCCTAAAGATATGCAATGTAAATATGTTATATATGCTGCTTAATAATAATGATATCAGCTTACAGGTACTTGTTTTACTATTATGAATAAATCTTGTTGGAATGTATGAGATGAATAAATTATTAATACGATTCCGTGGGATATCTAATGATCATTATGCATGCACATAGAAATCATTAATCATAGGAAATGGACACAGTGTACATAGAAATTTGAGGACAACCGACAGCTGCATATTGTATATGAAGTCTGTATGCGATTTTATTCAAGAACAAATAAGAAACTTGAATATTGTACGGGTATATACTTTGAATGGGGACGTATAAATACAAAATACGATCTCGCTTGCTCTGTTTTTACCACGTCCAAAATAAAAGATGACAATAAAGATTAAGAAGATGATGGCGGCTTTTCTTATTGGCTATGTTAGTCGGATAGCCAGGTAGGTAGGTAGGTGTTTGCCACAGGTGTATTTACTTACGAATCTCCCTGATATTTGTACACACGTATGTACATACGTGGCTGCTATTTATTTAGTTTCCTTCTCGGCCAGTCTGTCTGGATTTTAAAATGGACAGGGGAATTCTAAAGATTCAGTTACATTGGTTCGTTTGTGTTTTGGGTGCGCTGCTTTATTTGTGAATTTTTCTGTCCTTTGTTTCTTCTGCTTCTCCTTTTGGTATTTCGTTTCATCGCAGAATCTCAATAACCACCTTCAATTCACAAAAATATCGTTTTTACACGAGTAACATAATACATTTAAAATGATGATGACGACGATGATGATGAACTGATTCGGAGAATTCTGAGAGGTATGTGGCATAATTTTAAATGTGTTTAGTGTTTAGGCATTTGTAATAATAGATTTTATTTCGACGTAACCAATTGCGATACTTTCATTATTTGTTTTTTATATAAATAGGAGAGAAAGGTAAATATCAGAAAGAAAACAATACATACTGTGCATATTGTTTTCTTTGTTTCGTTTCTAGCCAATATTATATTTATGCTTCAAATAGAAAATGAATTGAATGGGAATTCAAATTTGAATATGCGAACATTAAGTGGCCTTGATAGTCACGGCCATATAGTAAATATATAGAGACTCGTATAATATTCGTTGTATTTTTTTGGCTATTGTTATTTTGAATAGTGTTATTCGGTCTGAGATGAAAATGAAGATGCTTTTGAGAGATCATTGAAAAGACTTTGTGAGAACGAAAAGGATGTGCGCATTGTATATACATAGTCAGAATTTGCAAATTCGCAAGTACTTCAGCTATTAAAAATTGAACGCAGAAAAAAATTATATTAGTTATTATACGATATGATGTACAGTCGTTGCAATGATAATAATAATTATGCATCTGAAAGAGAGATGTGTAATCACATTGTTCAAGTGAAACGGAACGAGTTTCTTTCTACATGTGCATGCATATTACATGTTACATGTACATGTATTCATATTCGTTCTCTTACTCTTGTCTTTATTTCTTTGGAGAACTCAAAGATGAAAAAGCAAGACGGTAAGCCCACCTATATGATTATGGTAAGAGCAAGACAGAGAAACTGCGTTGCAGTTTTTATTTCCCTTAAGCCATGTTTAAATACTGAGACCAGAACCTGATGATGATAATGCTAACAATAAGGGTTTTTTTTCTTCTGTGAGCTAAGAGTCAGAATATGTTCAAAATTACATCTTTTTTGCACTCATATGTGATACAAAGAATATTAAACTCTGGTATATTCGCACGTGTTAAGTATGGCCGACACATCATTTAAATGTTATAGACTAAACAACTTACTCTTGGTACGCTCTTATAGCGAAGATTGAATACGATGCTAAAATTAAGAAGGTAAAATAAAATAAAATGGTAGGTCACACTCAAGTACTTACTTTTATGAGATTGTCTAGTACAATGGACCTGAGTTAGATATAAGAATTATACAATTCTTATATCTATACCATGGAAGCTATAAAAAAGATCACACACAGATTTGTTAAAAAAAATTTGCAAAGGGAAAACTGGAAGAAATCACGAGAGATATACGAGTATAGTTTGCAGTGTGCATTTTTTGATACAATACCTGATGATTTTTCACCTATACACATATGTACACATTTGTTACTTTTTATTTTTTATTAGCGCTGGTCTATGGTGAGAATGATCTCTTTGATTATTGTATTGTATGTATATGTATTATTGTATCCGATCTCCCTTTCTCTTTCTCTCTCTCCCCCCTCTCTCTGAATATTGTAAAATAAAATTCGAAGAGCGTGCTAACCTTCATTTTTTTCTCCTTTTTGTTTGATTCATCTTACAAATATATTATTTGCTCCTATAAAATAGCCATCTTTCTCATCTCATGCGTTTCTCAACTTTAGCGCTCTTAAAGCTACGTGTGCATACGTATGTGTGAATAATGACGACGAGCAAACTTTTAATTCTGAAATAAAATGCAGTATTATACCTCGCTGCAGCATAATAATGATTGAACAAATCTCGTATCTATGTAAACATGTGCGTCTGTACTTTTACACTACAAGGAATACAAAAAACATAGAGACGGTCTTTTTTATCTTTGTAGGAAAATTGTAATTTGCAAAGTACAATATGAAATCGCTTTTACCATTGCTTAATCATCTACTGAGAATGAGAATTTTTAAGCAAAGTTTAGATTATGTCTGTGACGGTTCAAAGCATAGTTAGTAAGGATGCTCCAGGGATAGTGGAGAATAATAAATAAAATCAATAGTTTTGTACACACATGGTTATAGTTTTTACTATTTCCAAGATCAAGGTTTCCACTAAGGTTGTTATCGGGGGAGGTAAATATACATGCATTTTATGCTTCAAGTTGAAATGTAATTTTTTTTCAGTAGAGGTTCAAGTTTACATGCAATGTCTAAAATATACGTCAAATTTGGCTACCATATAAGGTGTTTTTGCAAACGTAAATTTTGAATATTTAATTTACAAGATGGGCTTTATTGTTTCTGGAGCGTTTATTCAAATAACAATTACTAGTTTCCAATGAATCGATAAAGGTAATGTCATCATTTGACGCCGACTTTGACGTTCTATACTTGACCTTGTGGGTTGCCGTATTGTGTTTTGCGGTTTTCGATTTCCTTTATCCATACCATTGTTTTTTATATAACTTGTGTAGTATGCATATTGCACACAGGTATTTACCTGTGATAAAAAATAATTATTCGAGCCCATAGAAGTATTTCAGCATATTAATTTGTTTATTGATCTTTCGCTTTCCATTTTTTTCGACATGTTGTGACCAATGTCAGTTTCAGCGTCATTGTCAAGGTTGGTAAACCAAATATACGTCACGTATGTGTTATACAAATAAAAACCTAAGCAAATGAACGACAAAAGTTCACTTTCTGCGAACTCTGCTGTCGCCAGGCAGTGGTGCGTGGCATATTTTAGGATAACATGGTATTTGGTGAGGTTGTGGCTGATCTTACTCTTGTAAGTAGAAACTTATTCCGTAATATGTTCCATATTATGGCATCTGTCATCTTTATCACAGCCATTTGTCCCTGAAATTTATTGTTTGTATAGACAATCTGCGTGTACATTGTACACATCAATCGCCAGCACATGAGGTTTTGATGTGGGAAAAGTCATACAATAATGCAGAATAATATGCATGTATTTTGAACTTTGCGGAAGAGTCTTCCTTCATCATGTTAGCTATGCATACACAGAAGGTATTAGAATAGAAATGAAGACTTGTAGATCAGACGAAAAAACGTTTACCTTAGTAGAAGGGGTTACTTTCTTAGTTTTTTTTGCATACATGCAGATTCCAACTAATGTCAACTTATGACTTACTTGTCTATTTGTCTGTACCTTTACTGTGGAGCTTTTAGCTCAGGAAAATTTTAAAGCAGTTGCCACATTATTTCTTTGTGAGTTTTCACGCGATAGCGTGTATAGACTTTATGTCCAAAATATTCTTGATATTTTTTCAAAGGATGTATTCGGTAGCGGTCAATACTATGTATACATTATCTTTATTACATAGTGTATGCAATATATCTAGTATGTGTAAAAGCTGCAAACCTTCAAACAATCCACTCCCCAATTTCTCGTTATCTTGCCATTAAAAAAATTGCAAGAGCAAAAAAGACAGAAAAAGAGTAGTTAGACAAACATGGATGGATAAAGACCTCAGAATCTTTCATCATCGTCTTTGAAGAGACAATGGGAATCAAGCGATAAAAAAGAGAGACAGAGATAGAACGGGTAAGTCTGTAAACCACAATTCGTCTTCAATCCTAACACTTCAACTGTTGACACTTCTCTCTCTCTCTTCTCAATCGAAAAGCCCAAAAACTACATCTATATGTACAAAAACGATGGGAAAGTATGCATCATGGAGACTATATGCACTAGCCGTAATATATTGCTCATATTGACTTTGATGTCCTCAAATTGGGGAATCGGCCAGGGGCCAGGGGTTTCGTTTATTTCTAGAAAATACGTAAATATGGATAGCATGAGGAAGTTGATACTGAAAGTCAAAATGCACGTGCAGGTATTTCAAAATGAAAGGGGCAGTGGCAAAATAAAATTCTTTCCATTTATTTGCGAGACTAGCTTTTTTTACTTTTTTGAGTCTGGGACAGCGAAAGACGAAAGTACACACAACCCACAACCTATTTATATGGGTTTTTTGTATCATGCTCGATTTTACTCAAAATTTTAGGAATCTTCGTCCCCATCAACTTTAGATGAAGGTAATATCAAAGTTCTGTGTACAGAAATGTATGTACATGTATATGTGATGAGGAGAAAAAGAAGGGAGATAAGTCAAGAAATGATTTATTTTAAGCTTCTCGGGATTCACAAGCATGAACATGAAAATGAAAAGATTATTGAGTGTCGAGGTCTGATGCTTATCCATCGTATATTTTACTATTTCTTCAATTTTTGTATGGCTCTCTTGACTCTGCTTTTCACTCCTTTCTCTCATTCTTTGCTTATGCATGCTTTGCAGTTTGAATAAATACACGCTTTTATGATTTTACGTTGTGCGTGTATGTACCGAACATTTTCTTATATGTAGTAAGACGCTTCTCAATAGTAGTATATGCCAAAGAAATTCCCGCTTGAAAGCATTATATTATGTTCATACTAAAATCATAAAGTTTCCTAATAGTAGCACACAGTATTAGAAATATTCGGCACATGTATACTGTAAAGTACTCAACTAGGATTTAAATGATGACAACGTGACATGACGACAAGTTGAAAGATTGAATCTCTCCTTTGGAGTGGAAGCGACGAATTAGTTTGAGGTCGTGGCTCTTCGGTTCCGATTTTTGATATAATATTACACACATTTAAGTACACAAACACGTATGTATTTATCTTTTCCTCATTTCTCGTTTCAATTTTTATAGCTATACCATGTGTTTACTTATCTCGCTAGCATGGTCTTGATCACAAGTTGGCTTTCCCTGAACGAATTTTGTGCATTACTGTTTTTTCGTAAATACTCGAATGATGGCAAAAGCCATGACCTTGTAATCATAAAATGTATGTACATAATATGTATATCATATTTTAAAGTGCATTAAAATATTGTATGCTTAAGATCATTGCACGCATTTCGTATTTTCTTTATTGCAATATCGCAATTTAAAATTTTGCTTACATTAATCATTTATTTTATAGTTTAAAGGCCAGAAAAATTTTAAAAATAGAGCGAGCATTGAAAACGTCGTTGGCTGTACAGAGATCAGTGATTTTCACATCCAAATCGACTACGCTATACCCGTTTTTAGTTTATGGTGGCATATCATTATTGCTATGTTGTTCATACAAGTTATTCAAATGGATAAACCTTTCAATGCTTCTCAATATAAACGTTTAAACTCTGAAAAAAAGTTTCTGGGGCTTACACGCATGATTTCCAAGGGTATTTTACATAATTTCAAAATTCTCGAATATTTTTCTATATTTTCTGGGTGTGTGGGCTTCAATAGCTTAAAAGTTTTCGTTTAGAACCAGTATATGGGGACAAATATAAATATATATATAATATTTGTGCCACTAAAATGCAGCAAAGTTTATACCCTACGTACGAACAATATTTAGAATGAAGAGAGAGAATCAGAGCAAAACCGTAAAAATCTGAAAAAAGGGGAAAGAAGTTGGCTGTAAAAGTGATGATTCCACAGAAAAATAAAAGACAGGGCACCACAAGCAGAATTGTCAGTTGTCGCTATATATGTATGTACACGCATATAAGCACATACGTTGAATGCTGTGGATCATGATCATCTATGTGAAATTGTTGCGGAGGAGGAAAGAAATGAATGTGAGAGGATGTTGAGGGAGAGAAAGTGAAAAGAAGAGGAAATGTGAACGGGATTTGAAGTGCAGTGTGATAGGGTTGCAATAAGGAAAATAAGAAAGTCACCAGATCTGTTGGATCTAAATCTACCATAACTTTAATATGAGCCTACATGCATCCATATTTTCTGTATACTCAGTAAGTATGCAGGTATCTACAAAGACATGTATTGGGTGACTGCTGTGTGTCGAACTGAACATGAGGCAAGGAGAAAATAGGAAGGATGGTGCTGGAGTGGTTTTGTGTGGGGAAATATAAAAAAGCTGGTTTTTTCCTCTTCGTCCTTGGTTGACTAAAGAAGATTTGATTATCTTTTATTCCATCTGTATGAAAACCCCGAGGAAAGAGAGAGAAAGAGGAAGAACGCACACACAAACAGAAAGAAAATCTTTTTATTTCCATAAACGATTTCTCTCTTCCATCCATCTTTTTCTCGTTGTCGTCGTCGGCCTTGGTGTATCTGCAGATTTTGGGTTTTTTGCTCCCTTTCTCTGTCTATTTTCACTCACTTGGTCCTTCCTTTTTCACACTATCTCCCCTTTCTTTCTATTTTATATAGTAAGCATTGTATATACACAAAAGACATGTAGATAATAGATACCCAAAAAAAACCAGGGTATGTCTGACATTTTTTTGTTTCGAACTGTGATGAAGAATGAAATACTCCATGCAAAAATGCACACAACACCACCTGATTTTGAAAACAACGATTTTTTGACCAAATGGCGTCACAGCTAGTTCAATATGTACATATGTAATATGTACTCACGAAACATACGCCGATTTTTCCTCCTGGACACTTTTCAGACAATATTACACTTACAATAACAGTTTATAAAGATTATCCAGCCTATAGTAATATTTCGTATTCTTGAAAACTGTCCCTGCATCTGCTCGTCTCTTGTACATATGCTGTGTATGTGTTACGTATTACATATTACGCCTTACACCATCTTTGTTTGAATGTATTGCTTTGTTTTCCCATTTTCTTCTCCCCTTTCCCAATCTTGTGGTCTCGTTACAGCATCTTGATTTCGGATTGCGAATTCCCTCGCTGAATTCAATTGAATTGCTATCTAGCCGTCAAAGAGCTGGAGAAAAAATTCTGGAAAATCGAAATCCTGTAGGCTGTTCAGAGAGACTTTGCTTTTTGTTTTTGATTTGGGAAAAAGACCACGAAAAGGTGGTGAGAACGTAAGGTATGTTCACAAGAATTTTCAATCAAAGGATGTGTTGCTGCTATGGCTTCAAAACTTTTGTCCGTCCTTCTACATACATGTGTACTTGGAGGTCTCTAAAGGTAGATACTCCGTATTAAGTACAAAGTTACTAAGTGAAAAGGTATAAATCAAAAAGAAAGGCGAGTAAGGAGGACAAACCCGAGAAACAAATGTGCACATATATGTATGTACACACAACTGTAAGTGAAAAGGAAAATGAGATTCGTATCCGCATTTCCATTTAGTTCAAAATTCTTGGGAATTTCAAATTTCTTTGCGTTGAGAGCTTTGGATTTGGCGACTTTAAATTGAAAGATTCTAGAAGAGGAAAAGTCAAAGATTCTTTGAGACGGAGGCAATAATACAAAACAAAGGAAGCTGGTAATACGCTAAAAGAAAGGGTATTCTGGTCTTCTTCTTCGCCTCCATACCTTATCCTTGTTCTTCGTTGTACATTTAGATCAACTGAATAAAAGCCCTTTCTTTGGCCAAAGTTCATACAAAATACAGATATACATATGATGGCATTTTTACCTCAGGATTTATTTAAATTGTCCTTTGTCCTTAATGTATGTATGCGCATTTCCTTTGTGGCTCGTAGACAGCTTTTAACCTCAAAACTTTAATATTGAATGATTCTCCAGCTACACGGAATAGTTTCCTTTATTCAGCATTCAATCTGTCTACTTTTCGTCGTTTTCAGTACTTTTTCGCATTTTTAGGAGCTTTCAGAAAAATTTTGTTCTTATTGTATAGTATGTGGAAATAAATGTGACTTCCTATTCTCGTTTCAGCGTTAAGCCAGCTACGTTAGGTGTAAAAAATAGGACAGAAAAGGTTAGTGATCTGACCGATGGAATTATAAACTTCTAACCGAAATCTAGTCCTTTTTGTACAGTTTGTTGTTCCAGCGGAAGATAAACTTTCATAACGGAGCTCCTTATGGGCTTGGTGCTTGTTAAGTGTAAGAGAAGCAAAAGATGACGTTTTTGTGACACAAAATACGTTTTAAAGATATTAGTAGTTTCATCGAGGATGCTTCCCTGCAGTAGATTTTATATACTATTTGACTTTAGGTAAAACGTTTCTCAAAACATTTTGATTTCAAAATGTATCCGTTTCCGTGTGGATGTATTATCACAGAATGTTTATTGCTTTGTCTATGAAAGCCAATGGACATATTTCAACTTTTATGCTATTTACAAATAAGAATAAATCTATGTGAACACAGATTTATTATAAAGATCTTTTGTATTTTTTATAACCATAGTGTTGCGTGATTTCTGCAGCTTTCCTGTGGGTTTCTTTTTGTTTACACGTTTATTTATTTCCTCAGTACTCTTTTGCGATGCATTATGAGTCATGTCGTGATAATTTAGGCAATCACAATGATTTTACTGCTTATCTCGTTTTAAAATTCATTATCACCGTGACTGTCTGCAGTTTTTGTTCTATATGTAATCTAAAAGAACTAGGAAAAGAAAGAGTTGATCCCGTACATATAATATATTGTATGTATTGTATTTATATGCATTCGTTTTGTATGCAACATTTGAAGCGAAATAGTTGCAATGAATTAGCAGCAGCAACATCTGCGTAAAAATGTCATTGTTGTTGTGTGTTTCCATTTGTTTATCATTTCTCCGTTCATTTAAACTATTTATTACGAGTCCGAAGCAAGAAGCATGAGTATCGGAATATGAATATGCACACTTATACGCGTTACATATAAAGAAGGACATATTCGTATGTAGCTCCATGTGTTTATGCACAACTTGTCAGATTTCTGTCACACGCTGACTTTATGTATGCATACATTTTCTGTTTCGTTGTCTGCTTCATTGTCAATTCCTTTTTTAGTTTCTTAGTTACTCCATACGTATAGGCAGGTATGTACATTAATAGATAAACGTACAAAAAGATAATGGGCGATTAAATGACGGATTCATGTTATGACCACTATTAGTATTGTTATTACATACAATAAGTCGTACGATTGTTTTAAAACACAAGACGAATATTATAATAACACGATTTACGCATTGGTGCGTATGACATCTCGAAACAATGAACATGTATTTACGTTTGAAAGGAGAACGGTGTTTTTAAAACATATTTATTTGATATTCAGCTCATAATCATATGAAGATGCATCAGTCAGAGATTACAAAGATATTTTTAACACGCGTTTGCAAAGAATTAGAAAAGAGGCAGTAACCATCAGCAATTGAGTTTATTTATTTTAAAATTCTTTATTGGTCGCCTTTGGCTGCTGCATCTTCGAATTATTGGTGACACTAGCTTTAAATGGAAGAAGGGAAGAGAAAGGTGCATGGCTGCGATTAGAATTTAAATGTGAGTATGAATTCAACCTACAATCGCATGTCGATGATGGTGGTTTTTTTCAACTCGGCTGCTCTTCACTTTTTCTCCCGTGTACACCATACCAATCTGACACTGCTCAGTGTGTTCTCATTCATACTCTGTAGCGTATATATATTACATATGTACATTTTTTCTTTTGCGAGACGTATTATATATATTATGTACATGTACATATCAGTACATTTTACTTGTGTATCATAGTTTTAAAGTTTTGTTTCTGTTTCCTTTTTGACTCTCCTCTCTCTGCTAATCTTAAATCTTGACATGAGACATCCCTGCTGCTGTTGATGGCTTTTTTCTTCTTCGTCTGTGGATGCTGCCGTGCTGTCTTATACTTTAGTGAATGTGAGAGTACAGCGATGCAGGCACAAATACACGGAGATTTGTACGAATTAATATTATTAACAACAACGATTTAACTAGACTCTGTGAACCAAGATGAAATCGCAGGCTTGTTTCATTCGTTCTATTCTCCGTGTCATTCTTTTGTCTATACTGTCAGTCACTGTAATATATTATTTTTATTTACGTGTTTGTACATATAATGCATATACCGTTCTTTATCTTTGTTGTCTGTCTGAGCTTCCTAATGCCAAAACTCAGGATGTTATGCGTTAACTACTTGTGTAAAGATGAAGTATGAAGATTTGATTTTTCGTTGCTGATAATGATGATGATAATTTTAAGGATCGCCGAGGCAAAATTCTTTAAACAGGACAACTACAGTCACTCCTGGCAGTTGGCAAATGACACTATATGAACAGAAAGTTATAGTCGACCATGAAATGAAAATAAAATGGACTAATAAAACTCGAGACATTTTATTTTAGGGTGGATGTACATAGTAATGTAAAAAGCAACAAATATTGTTAAAAACGTATGAGTCTTTAAATGCTGTTCAAGTAAACTGCTAAAATATGTATAGCTAAGTGTTGTGACGATGATGCGTACTGTAGTTTCCCTGCAGATATTTATTTTAAGGCTTTAAATATGTTGACAAAACAATACGTAATATGTATAGCATAATAACACGCAAGAATAGACATGAAATTTCTATGGGCATCAATGTACGAGACTCCTTATTTTAGTTTTTCGTCATTTCAAAGACATCGATTGGAAGAACTCGTAGTAGTATTCAAGAGATATGAAGAAATTTTTAAGAGGTGAATCGCTATGATTTTACCAACCGAGTTTTATTATTAACAGTAAGACAACTTTATTATCCAGGTTCTTTTAGACATGACTAATACTGATGCATTCATTTAAATGAAATGCTTTTTTAAAACAAAGAAGTGCAGATGCTCTGGAGAATTCTCAGTTTACGGAAAACGCCGTAAACATATAACATTGGGTAGAACATTTATGTAGTTTTCTTGATATTACAGAGTAAAACGATCAAAGCAAGAGCAGGGATTTTTCCAAAAGGTACTTAAGATATCTATGAGTGTACCTTTGCGCTTCAATCAGGATGATTGGAATCTCGAGGCTATAGGTATTTAATGAGGAAGTACTTTAGTGTAACATACATATTTTTCAGAGGTATGAAAAGAAATTGTTCTTGATTCTTTCAAAAAGTTCACCGAACTCCAATGAAAACATAAAGGAGACACAATTGTGTGTTTGGTGTATAGACAGTGCATGCACAGTGCACTGTTCCTTTACTTATTATACATAGATTGCAATGTCTTGACTGTGTCATACCTTTTGGCAAGAGCCAAAAGATACTTGTCTTGGATTTTGTCTCGACATTATGTATGCACCTTACACGTTTATAGTAATGTCTTTGTACTTAGGCCCTTTTGGCATTGCATGGGATTGCACTTCAAACGTTATATGCATGTTAAAAGTTCTCGGTCTCAAAGTCTAACATACATAAAAAATGGATGCAAGTCTTTTATTAACAAGATTGGCAAGAATATGTATAAGAAAACCATGAAAGCTTAAAATTAAAAAACACAACAGCGAAGGATATCTCACCGAATAACAAAAATAATGGAGTTCTTACATAGAATAAAGTTATTATTTTCGACAGTAACATTGCAGCTAGACGTTGTAGGGCAAGATGCGATAACTTGATGTAGTTGTAATTTATGATGATTTTTGTTCTAATTCTTTTTTTTGTGCTTTATGTTTCATGTATTGTGTTTCTCCATCGGATTTGTGTTTTGACACGTGGACTTAATTTTATCTCTCTGGGATTGAAAATTTTCCGCTTGAATGTGCAAAAACAGGTACGTACATTTTATAAATGTTTTTATTGTTTACAAACGCTTTTAGTAGCCCATTGTCATATACAACGGCATCGTTTTGAAGTTGAGTTTGCTGAAAGTCGATAATCGATCTGAAAATTCTGTTGCTGTTGTTATTTTTCTGAATTTGGATTTTTGTTTCACCTGCATGAATTCCATAAACCCGGTAAGTGGAGTAATGAGTAATCATCCATCGTCATAGTAGTACGGAATTATATTGAACCGATAGTTTTTGAGTGTTTTTTTCTTACGGCTCTCTACTCTCTACTCCTCGACTTTATCACGTGGTGGTATCCACATCTTTAGAAGCTGATGAGATATTGATGTTTCTTCAAGACAGCAACCGGCAGGAAATCATAAACGTAGCCACATGTGTAATGTGTCGGTAGTAATAATGAGGGTGGTAGAGACTGATATCGTAGATATCTGTAAGTAATCAGAAAAAATATGCAAATTCAAAATTCAAATTATAGCTGTAATAGTATATAACGAATACATGTTTATGCTACTTTTTGGCCACGTAATGGCAAAGATACACACTGAAAATGTGTATATTTTTTGTTTTATGAAACGTAACGTTTCTGAGCTTGATTACCATTTTTTATGCAATTCTAGAGAATGGGCTAGTATAACATTGATTAGTCGCTTGATTGTTGCATATCAAGTGTCCGGAATTGACTTCTAATCGTCGTATATGCCTCTTCTTCTTTCTTTTCATTTCAATTCCTTATCACAGTTTTCTCCTTTAAGTTATGACTTTGACCATCATATTAAATAGTTGCTCAAAGCCTTATATCTTGTTTACTCCGCCGTACTGATGATGATGAACAGGAGGAACAAAAAGTAGAAGCGAGAAGATAATTGTTCAAATGTGGATTTACACTGATGAGTTCATATTATTATGCAGTATTGTGAGTAGTTAGAGAATATCAAGTCGTATTACTGTTTGATAGATGCATTATTTTATACGATTCATCCCGTCTTTAATGCATCCATCGAACTTGACCATGATTATGATGATGATGATGGTATACAGGAGGGATGAGGACGATAATGAAAAGACGAAGTGAACGTTGTGTGCAGTTAAGTGAGTGTGCGTAACTGTACAAGGATTTTAAACTCTCTGAGGCCGTCTTATGTTTTGTTAAGTTTTTGTACGTGTGCAACACCAAATATTGTATGTTGTATGTAAGAACGTAATATTGTCTGTGTTTACTAGGAAGATGCTGGTCAACACAAAAAATTTGATAGTGCAATAATTTGTTTTGAATATTCGCCTGTGACTGCATACGAACTTCAAAACTAAATTCATATGTGTCTCGTATTCGTTAAATTTGTACATATACATCGAACGGTACTGTGTGTGCAGTGCATGTGTATTTTATTTATTTTAAAAGCATAACAGCTAAAAGGAAAATTTGACAAAGGTTTTTCAGTCCGATGGAAATCGCAGAATTTATATATGTATAGTAGATGTAACACAAATTTTAGGGCTGATAAGTAAGATAGTTAGTTTGAGAAGCCTTGAAATCTTTCGTGCTAATAGTGGATTTAATTTTATGTAGAGTTTTTTGTACATATATTTTGTGTTTATTGTACGACGCATCAATTATGTATTTAAATTCAAGTAATTTTTCTTCCACTGTGTCTACCTGTTTTTTCAGTATTTTGTGTAGTTACTAGTTATATAGTCTCTGCACTTCATTGCTACTGTTCGTTTTATTGCGTAGTGTTGTGTGTGAGGATAAATACGATAAATAAGGGGTTTGACTAAGGAAACTGGACTGAACTCTGTTGAGCTGTTGTTAATTCGACGCTCAGTCCTTGTACTCACATTGTTAGTGTTAGGGGAATTAAGTAAGATGATTTTAAAGGAAAAAAGAGCAAGGGCAAAAACGAGAGTCTCTTAGCTAGAATAGTCGCAAAGACATTATATTCAACTTGTAATACCACTAGTGCTCTACTTTCGACTATTTTATGTTTCATGTTCCACAATATAAAGGAGATACACAGTCCAATCCAACCACCAGTTGCAAACATTTCCTGGTTTGCCCTAAAAATGTTCAGGTGGTCTTTTTTCTTTGACTTGTTGTATACACTACACTAAAATTGACTACATTTGAAGAGATATGCAAACGAGCAACTAAATAATGCATTGTAATTGGCTAGCAGGTCTTGAATTCAACTAGTGTATCGCCGTATTTTATAGCATCCTTGTAACTGTTTCTACAAATTAAATATGTAACCTGCCTACAATTTACACAACCTGCAATGAAAAGTTGACTGCGAGTACAATTATCATTCATGCCAAATTGTATACTAACTCGTGGAGCATTCGTGATCTTATCGTTCTAACTCGATTAGTGTAATTTAATAATAAACTTGAAGAACACGTGTGCTTATTTTTGTACTGGAATTAAAATGATATTGGATAATGAAGCGAAGGACAACATGACAGCATCCACATTCTATGTAGAAAAGTACAGACATGTAAGACATAAAGACTACTCGTATCAGTGAAATTATTCTTGTCGTCCAGACTTGAGGAACACGAGAAAGGTCGGGAGCAGATGGGATGAGTGTACAGTACTGTACAGTGTACACTGTTCACAAGTTGCATTCTAAAGCTAGAGCGACTGAATAGTTCTTATTTCAAGAGCGTAAAAATCTTAAAGTTGATTGAATTGAGCCAAAAAAATCAGCTGATTCGTTGAGGTGCCTTGAATGTATCGTTTACTCCGATTCTGGTTTTTAGTGGTTGGGCTTATTGTTAGTTGCATAAAATAAGGTTGATTGCCACGCTTTTTCCTGTCTAGTTGTCTATCGTGCCACAATAAAATCAAAATGTAATTAGTAACAACTTCTTCTTGAGCCCCTGTCCCTGCAAAAATAAACTATTTTTTATGTAGTTGCTGCATTTCACATCACATCACGCAGATTCAAAGAAACTTGGGAGTCCAATAAGATAAGCAAATCTAAGCATAGGCATATTTATATGTTTATAGCTTTAGATTCTTGTTTGTATGAAGCGGAGATGCAGATATTTTTTTTCATCCTTTTTGACGTAGTCGTCTTTATCATTTTGAAGATGTATACAAGTGCATTTTAGAGGATGTACATCTAAAAAGAAATAAAATTAAAATCAAGACAGCTAGAAAAACATGTAGGCTAAGAAACATAGAAAGAGGGAAGAAATTGACGGAGGAAAAGAAGAATCTACGGCAATCATTCTATGAAAGTTTGCATCAGTTAGCTTTAGTAATAGAATATCAACAGACAATGTGAACTGTAGGGGAACGGTGGAGAAAATCCGTTTTGATTTCTATTGCAGTGCATGAAATGAAAAAAATGTTCTTCAACGATGGCTACGACGATAATGACGACAAAGCAGAAAAGAAAGAAGAAGAAGCATTGCCAGACTTCAAATGAAAATGAATGCTAGTCATTGAATGCGATTATTATTATTCTATTTTCTACGTATTTGTATTACGTCTCTGTGGAAATTTAGTCGTCAATGAATGCATTGTACGGCATTATACATTATACGGTTCCCGTATGTTACGATGTTTCTAGCCCAATGTACAGGGTTAGGCAGAAAAGACTGGGAAACTTTCGGAAAGTTTCCATTTAAAGCAATGGAAACTTTGGCGCGGA
>JAQIVE010002217.1:0-20823 GCA_034698285.1 Sminthurinus bimaculatus | reverse complement strand
GTTTTTTAACTTGAGTTACCTCCCAGTTTGCCCTAATTTTGTGAAGCGAATATCGGGTTTAATCTTTGTTACTGATCACTATCAACTATACAACTTTGAACACAACCCCAAAAAACAAAGTAAATATTGATTTCTGTTCGGAGCACTTTTGTGTACTTAATCTATCAAAGACAGAGGGGATAAAAATAAGTGAAATGGATAGTATATGTGTACAATGGGTACGCACAATGTCGGATACTGGATTAGAGTAAGAGACGCTCGTTTCAGCTTTTACCCTCTTATCCTCAATCAATATTCAATCTTAAAATGTAAAATCTGGGGTTTGCCTGTATTTGTGCATGCACGCGCTGGAGGAGGAATAAACGTCCAAATGTTCGCCGAACCCTTTGAATAAATTAGCTATGCTCCAGGAATACTTCAAAGGAAAGATAATGGAGATGCGGGTTTTCATGTACATATGTATTTTGAAAGTAAAACCGTTTAACGTGGCATTTTTTAATCTGCCAATAATCGTCGTTTCACTTCATATCACATACACTCGCATCCCATTCAATATGCAAGAAGATTCTCAATCCTAATCTTTAATCTTATTCAGCTCCTTATTCTTCCCAACTACTTATGCATAGATATGTATATGTCCTTGATATTTAATAACATATTACTCGAGTCTGACTGATCGTAGACTGTACACATGAATACCATGAATATAAGGGGTTTTCCGTCAAATTATCCTGGTGGTACTCCAGAGCTGTATGATATAACTGTCTAGAGAATGAAGTAAACAAGACAATGAATACATGCAATTATGACGCAACCAAATTTCCTCGTGTACAAGTGCATAAAAATTCCAAAGTCAAGTACTCGTTAGTGGTAATTGACTAAAAAACAGGGCTTTATCTTGAGTAAAAGATCAATGTTTGAGAAAAACTTGAAAGTATGTAACCATTCTAAAAACCTAATGTATTTGACTCAATTGATGAATTGTCTGACCATAAAGCTTTTAGACATTTAGTTTTTATAAAATTGTTACTCTATGACGCTTTCTCCATTTATGTATCTATTTCCAATGGATATGCCTATTTATGTAATGTCTAAAAGCTTTGTGGGCAGACAATATGTATGTATGAGGCACACGCTATTGAATTTTTATTGACGTTGTTTAAAAAATTTAAACAATCTGATTTTGCGCTGTGTTCATCCCTTTTTTGTATAATATGTACATTGTACATACAGGTGGACGTGCTACAGCGAAATCTACTTGAATTTATCCATACATGCCGTGTCATGATTTAAAGGTCGGGTTTCTATAGTTTTTTTCCAGAGTTGAACGTACATACATATTATTCTCCATTCGCTGTTCCACTTGAGATGGACGGATTTTAGAGGGAAAAACACAGAGAAGCGGAGTAATGTTTGAACAAAAAACGTCTAAACATGACAAATCGAAGATCAATGTCCATACAACATGATATACACTTGAGAGCCAAATTGGTCTCACTTGCCTAGTTTCACTAGAGGTTCGACATGATGTAGCGGGGAAAGCATGCATGTACAATGTACAAGGGGAATTGAAGGAGTGTACAGTGCACAGTGTAGAGTGCACGTACATATATGTATGTACAAACAGGAAAAAAGAATGAGAGAGAAATCCTGTAGCTTCATTCTCTCTTTATAGCTCCCACAGCCTCCAGTATATGCACATACCCAATACTTTCGCTCTCTCTCTTTCTCCTCTCGAAGGCGAAAGCAAGAGGAAGCCGAGAAACACATCCACATCCCCGGATCCACTTGGCATTCAGCTGTCGAACGAACGACACACAACTGCTATTTTGTTGAGCGCCAGCTCCTCACTAAATGCGAGCGGGCGAACGTGTCTGCTCTCCGCAAAGCTCGACAAATACAGTGCCAAACTCAAACTCAACTAACTAACTAACGTGTTGCGTCGTGCCCTCGTTCTCTACATGGACTTTCTCTATATAGGTGTAGTTTTTGACTCGAAACTCTCGCCTTTTGATTTCCTCACGTCTCACAGATATTTCCACTCCTCGACAAATGAAACAAGGATCTTCTTGGAAAAGGGAAATCGAAACACTGTCAGAAAATTCAAAAAGTCAACGTCACCAAGAAATTCAAAATCAAAAGTTCATTTTCTAAGCACTTGGTATAAGAGTACCGGAATCTAACACATACATCATTAAAAGGGACAGTCTATGCTTGCAATTAAAAATTAAAAGTGAACATTTCTACATCCTACATGCTCTCGTGTCAAATTGCTCAGGGAACTATCGAAGAATCTGTTCCATTCTTGTGAAAGTAAGTGCAAAATAAAGCTCGAGCCTAGAGGTTTGCGCGGAGCAAACGTGTGTCGTGACAGTAGCTTATAGAACGAAATCTCATTTCTTGGAATTTGATTCGAAAGACCATTCTTTTAATTAATAACCAGCAGAGTTGTCTGCTATTGTAGACAGTTAAGTAATCGCCAAAGTTTTGGAGAAAAGAAGGGCAAAGAGCGAGAGTTACATAGAAATTTCTTTCCGATGGAATTAAACTGACGAAGCAGCAAAAATCCCAGAAAATATCGTGAGCCCCGGGAAATAATATTACACCCACAAAGAAGAGTGATCCTGTTTACTCTGAATTTTGATCAACAAAAAGTGCTGGTATTTACTCAATCTTTGTGCATGGATAGTGCTTAATGTGAAAATGAATCTGACCAGTCCGAAAATATAGGACAAGATTCAGACAAAAAAAGAAACAGGAGAAATCAAGATCGCTTACAAGCTAGTGCAAGGCAGAAAAAACCCGGATTAGAGCCGGATACGAGTGACGAGTAACAGGACGACGCAATTACCCGAGGAAATACATATTTTCAAAATACATACATACACTCTGTAGCCCACAGCAAGAGTAATCTGGAAGTAGAATAGAAAGGGCATCCAAGGAATTTTTTCTTTCATTACGGATTACGAAAAATATTATTGTCTTGCATTTTGAAGGAAGACTTTTCTTTGGAAAAAAAAGAATTTTTTCATACATACATGTACCACGTCGATTTCATCTCCATCCCCGACTTGATCTCACATCATCGTCGTCTCATCTCGTCTGACTGAACACTGACCTGAAAAATTCCTTCACGCGCTTCCCTCAGCACTCAGCACTCGACAGCCTCAACAACAAATAACAAGGACGAGGCAGCAGCAGCAACAACCTCCGGTCTCCTTAATAACTACAAACAGCGAGAAAGTTCCCATACATGCATGCACATTGTATGTACATTGTGTATGTACATTGTACACACACGACACGTCCAACTTCACACCCTGCACAATGACAAGCATGAAACAGCAAATCTAATTTTGAGAGTTTGCTCCAACCCGGACTATTAGTATACATACGTATACATATACATATACTGTATTGTATTGCAGGGCATTGTGACTCGTGCTAAATTACATTTTTCCGAGTGACTTGTGATCTTCACTGTGTGTGACCATTCAAAAAAAATAAAAATAGGGAAACTACTCGACTTGCTTCATATTTTTTTATTAAAAATAATATTAAATATTTTCCGCATAAAAGCTTCCATCCAACAACCACAGCGTCAAGAATCCACTACTAGGACTACTATTGTAGTTTGCTATAGTTGTTTGTAACAAACCGGTGTCCTAACATTGTTGTTGTCAAGTATAGACAAGTTAGTTTGAATGAATGCTCCATTTCATTGCATGGACTGAACTGAAAAATCTGGTGTGTCACTACCCATAACCTGGAGCAACCTTGAATTTGTACCTGTGTTTGCATTCTTCAATTTTACTCAACCAAAAGTGGTGCGGAAAGAATTTGACACTGGCCCTTTGTAGCCACGGGGAAAATGTTTTTCTGACATGAAATATTAACAGAAATTACACAAATATGGACTGAGCAAATCTTATTCAGTGTCCAGGTCCAAACTTGATTTGAAATTGATTAAAAATGGTTGAATATGAAAAAGAGGATCAAAGACATTATATCAAGTGCACGACAACACTGGGCAATGTGGTTTGTATGAAAGCGTGTGGGGGATAAATGTGGGAGAAAAACTGCCATTTCCTTTCAATTGCATGACAATTGTACGTAAAAAGATGATCATACTAATGGTCAGTGAACTCGAAAACGCAAACTTCCCATAAACTCAAGAATGATGACAGGAGGAAACGTCATGTTTGAATATGAATGTGAAAAACTCGGACCTTGCAAGCTTTGGACAACATTCAATTGTAAGCCTAACTGTGTACTGTTTATGCCTTTAAAGCTTGTTACAGTTTTGAGCAACGACAGCAACAACAAGGATAATCACATATGGCTTTCAAAACTCTATCCAGAATAATACAGATAATTGAAAAGCCCGCAGGAATTTCGTACCACTCCAAGTAAATGACAATGGTAACATTTTGAAAAAAGGAAAAACTTTTCAAACTTTGTAAATTCAAGTTTTCCGGTGTTTAAGACAGTTCAATGAATGTATTGTGTATGCTGTATGCATCAACTAGTGAAAAATTGTTTGTGTTGAAGCAACATGTTGTAGTTGGGCATTCTTCACAACTTTAGTGCAAAAAATACATACATGCTCATGCACTTTCCTACGGTGGGTTGTTCATCAAAATTCTGTAATACACAAAGGAAACTATAGAAACTAGGAAAAAAAGTTGTTTTTTTTGTGAAAAATGAATTCCAGTTCGAGTTCCAACTCGAACTCGAGTTTAGAAGTAAGTTTTGCGGATGTGGGCGACAACGAGATGAACCTCCAAATGGAGGTAGCCCTAACTTTGCCCAGCTACCTGCGTCACTCCATGGGATGGACTTTACTGTTTGTCTTCTCATATTCCCTCATCTTTGTGGTGGGCTTTGTGGGGAACTGCTCCGTGGTCTTGGTCGTTCTGAGAACCAGGTAAGTTTCCGGTTTTGACTTTCACAAACACACAAGAAAAGGTTGATCCTTAATCTCTAGAGTACATTAAATTACAAGTAGTACATAATAAATACATAAACTGGACTAGAGTAAAAGTCAACAATCATATATGATGGAGATCAATTTTTTCTGCAAATATTACATCATGGGGGATAAGTACTTGCCCATGATCCAGCCTACATATGATGCACGGGTAATGAAGAGTTCAGATCCATCCCGAAGGAACTACCTACTTCAATTCTCTTAATTGGCTGGCCTGCTAATTGATTTATCTGTATTTCATTCTCTACTTTTCCAGATCAATGCGGACTGTGACGAATCTCTTTATTCTTAACCTAGCCGTAGCTGATCTACTCGTCATCATTTTTTGTATTCCGGCCACGCTCCTCGCAAACGTCCTCATCCGTAAGTTACAAATTACGTGTGTAATTTCATATCCATCTATTTTTATTCGAAACATCTTTCCTGTTGGCGAACTTTGGCACTGACGTGCTTTGGAAAGGGCAGGAGTTGGTACCTCAGAATTTCAAGAAAGTATATATAATTCTTCCACAGCGTGCTTTGGGATAGCGTCATAATTTGTGCAGCTACTTTGAAGCATGGCCTAATTTTTTTTGTTCTCTCTTATGCTGCCGGTACTTTATTTTCGCCTTGATTTTGTTCGACCAGCTTTCACCATTAAATATTTAGTGTTTCATCATTCATTGGTGCATAGTGTAGTGCATATATATAGATATGCCCATAGATACAAAATGTGCAAAAGTAAAAAAAAATCTCACTCACATGTTGAGAGGAGTTGTTACGTACGTCGTTTTTATTGCCGAATGTACCTATGTATGCATGGACATTTGTGTAATATATATCTATATCATACCCATATCATACAAAGATATTCCTCAAGCGCAATCTGACTCAGACAATAGTAATTTAGTGCACATTGCCCGCACTCCCATAGATTGTATATCTACAGTTCGCATAAGAGATGGAAAAATCTATGTCTGACTGTATGTATGTAGTAGGTATCTGCAATCTAATTCTATGAATTTTCTGCTCCTCTACTCTCTCTCTCTCTCTCTCGTTCTGTCCTTGATCCCCAATCTAATGCCTGTGATGTGTATGCTCCAACTTTATGTAGTAAATTTCCTTTTTATTTCATGTTTCACATGTGTGTTCGATGGACTCTCTGTTTTTCCCTCGCTCTCACTCTCTCTCTCTCTCTGTCTGCGTTCCTCTTAGCATTTTAGATTTCAACGCGGGGCCATATATACAACCAGCAAGGAAAGGGAAGGAGGAGCAGGGAGACGGAGACGGAGAGAAGTAAAGAGAAAGATGGTACTTTCGTTTTCGTTTTCGTAGCTACTTTAAAGCCGTTCAACCCCTTTTGCTCCTCTCTTGATATGTATGACTGTATGTGGGAATGCCATCATCTCCTTCTCTTCCGCAAGCCGTTCTCAGTTATTCCTCCTCATGCATTTTGCAATAGGAACAATATGTAACTTGTTCTGCTTCTTCTACTTTTTTTCGATCTCAATTTCAAAGAAAAGGGCGAAAACGTAGAAGAAGACGAAGACGAAGACGAAGAACGAGGCTGCTATAATAACACATTTTTTGGTAGAAGCTCTCGAAGCCCTCAGTTCCCCCATAAAAGAAATGTAGTAATGGATGATAATGAATTCGTTTCATGGGATCCACAGATGGAATACATTGACTCAGGTCATTTACGACTATCAGTATGCTTTCGACCAGGAGGATGCATGTATGGAATAAGGAATAATGTATGTATTAGAAGCTACGACGGGCGGGACGCGGAGACGAATAACAATGTATGTATGTACCTACATAATATTTAGATATACGATGAAAAAGGAACGAGGTGCCCGAGGTCAGATTTTACAACTTGAGCTTAACCAAGTGAACCTCCAGATTTCAGATATAGTCATCACATCTCGTTTCCATTTCCATCTTGGCTCTCATTTCCATTAGCCTAGTTTGTAGGGTGCAACTCGTGGATAGCTCACCCCTCTTTTTATATCATGAATTTTTTTGAACAATCTGTTTTGAAAATATTCACCAAAACACAATTTATCAAGTTGAGGGTCTAAAAATATAAAAGGGCACAAAAATACTTTATGATTTATTATTAACTATTGCAATAGAACCAGCGATAAAAACAGAACCTCGTTGTAAGCAGCATGCACTGTAAAAGTAAACATGCATGAACGTATACATACATTTATCTATGATAATATCCGCCTTGAATTCCTATTAAGGTCTATATTTGGACAGTGTCTTTCGACGGAAGAAAAACATGGGGAAAAAACGGCAAAATAATTTCTAGTAATTAAAGTTTACACAATATCTCCGTCCTTGCTCTCACATTGGAGAAAGCAAATAAGAAATACCAAGGATTCAAAGGCTAGATCCGACAAAATGACAATTTGCTTGAAACTAGACGTTAGTTTCTCACAAAACTATGTATGCTGATGACGATGACGATGGCACTGAAGGAAAAGGAGGAACAAAATGATAATGTACAGTTTAAATGTAAGGCGAGTCGTAACAATTAGTTGGAACGACCATTCTTCGCTCGTTCAAGAAAGGCGAAAAGATGAAGAAAAGTTGAGAAAAATGATTTCATTACTGTTCCTTTCAACTTGCTCAACAATTGTTACATGTACTTTTATTACCGTCGTTGTATGGTGTATACGAGTATAGATGTATAGATATACGGTTGAGTGTGGTCGTGTTTGTAAAATGTTGGGGAAAACAGAATTTTCTACGCTCTGAAATTACAAAGCGAGGTTTTCCAAGTCGCTTCATGCATCTCTGGGATCCTGATTCATCTTTACTATTTTGTATGGAGAGAAGATAACAAATAACACAGGAAGAGCATCATGTTTAGGAAACATTTGTTGGCACGGTCATGGCTTCTTGTGGGAATGTATATGCTTGTATACTAATACATATGATGAGTATATGTATGTACGATGTACGCATGTAGATAAAATCTGTATTCGTATCGTTAGGTTTTATCCTCCAAGGAAAATGAACGGAAGGAGCAAGGAAAAATGCTCTGACTTTCTCCAAAGTGAAAGCGACAATTGAAAAGGAAGATAAAGCATGTTATAAGAAGTAGAGTTTCCAAGGGAAAAATAGAAAACGTGTGGTTGAGCTTGATATACAGGATTGAACTGCATATCGATATATATTAATGTATGTATATGTATCATACATAATAGACATACTTAACTATGTGGAAAGAGACGAGTCAAATGTTGAACTATCATTTTTCTGCAGTTTCATTTGTACAAGAACATTTTTCCCTCGGCGCTCTCATCTTCTTCTTTTCTTCATCACGAAGGAATTCTTCGAATTGCTAAGTACGCCACATAATATAATTTAATTGGGCTCTTGAGCAGCCAACCAAGATCGTGTCATGGACGGGTAAAATGCAAGATGCCCGTTGCATTCCCATAAGGACAATGATGATGGCCATGACTATGACTATGACTAAGAGGATGGACATGGTCACGATTATGAGCCGGGGAAAATGGGACGAGTTGCTGGGCAAAACGAGTAAAATATAAAATAATCCAAGAAATAATCATCAAGGAATGCATCATGCACACATACAGATATTTAATTATGCAAGCGCACTTTGTAATTTTTATACGTATTGTACATATTGTAATTTGTATACAAACATATCTACAGTTGGTGTACCTCTCACATCTTGCTTTGTTAAGGTTTGGATAATATTTAATAGTACTAAAGTATAATAGTACTAAAGTACGGATAACTATAGAAGTATGTAGACATCATTCCATTATATCCTTTGAAAGTCATCTGCTGCAAAATATCTTTTCATTATTTTTTTATTATCATCACCATCATCATTGTCATCGTTTCGTCATTTCTTCAAATTCATAATCCTCTGATTGCGACATTATGGCGCAAGTTTGTAGAGTAGGTGGATGAAAATAATAGGGGCCTGAGCTAGGGCTTTAAAACACAGGAGCAGGTTTAGTCGCATTTCTAATCTCCAGAAAAGAACTGTTCAATATTTTTCTGGTAGTGCATATACATATGTACATGTATTTATCTCCAAGCTATTGTATGAAAAATCTAATGTTACTTTATCGTCAACATTTTTTGTCAGCATTTATAAAACAGAAAAAGCTTGCAGTCTTTTCTTTCATTGTGTAAGATTCTCAGTTATAATCTGTCTATTGTTTTTCCTTTTCCCTGGAGTGAAAATTTTTTCACAGCGAAAAATGAAGAAAATCAATCACGTTGTTTACTAGGAATCAACGAAACAAATAACTATACATATATATAGTATTTTTTTGAACACAGACATTGCATCAAAAAATGATTGGAACTCAATTTATTTTCCACCTTAATAAATCTGAGAAGCATAAAATTTCTAAACCGTTAGAACTGTTCCTGTGTAAAGGACTGCAGTAAAATTGCCTTCTCAATATATTACAGTATGTGTACAATGTATATTTTATCAAGTAAAAACGTTGTGCAGAAACGTGACACCACCTTACAGAAAAATTTCTACTACATTTTCTGATATTTTTGAGCAGAAATATGTGCATTTTACATACAAAATATTTTTTATTATACATACCCAATGGTATTTTTGTCTGAAGCTAATTTTCCAAAAAAAACTGAACAAATTTTTGCATTGCCGGTGCTCGTCAGCAACAGCTTTCTCAGACGCTTCAAATAGATCATGGAAAAGGTCGTTTTTAACGTGAAAACCAGTATACTGATATGGAGCATCACTGTGTATCGACTAATCAGAAATTAGGAAGCAATTATTGTAATACGATCTAGATATAGTAAAAAGTCACTGAGTCGCGAAGCGGTCCGATAGTTTACAAGTTTGTATAATATACGGATATTACATTACGGTTGACGGTACACGTACATACATACATACATACATACATGGTAGATATGTACGTGTAATTTCCTATCATAAATAAATGAGGGAGATGAAAATTGAAATGAATTCGCAATATACACGCTCCGTCGACCATCTAGCATTGCACACGTTATTTAGTATCGTATAAATTTCCAAATTATGCCCTCACCACACATAGAAAAACACAAAGTGGATGAGACTGTTGAAATATTTATGACGTTGAGATTCGTGGCAATATTTATATTTATACCGTATTAATTTTTTCCCTCCAACTGATCCCTCTCCGCTTTTCAACGAAAATTGTATACATTATACATTCTATACATACTTAACTTACATACCTTATAGAATGTAAAAAAATTTCCAACCTTCCACTTATTTGCTGGTGGGCTTTTTCGAGCATGCATGCTTGCATGCATTGGCCTTTTTACTCTGCATAAAGTACCACGATTTAATCTTTTGTAAAGATCCTTTAGCCCATAGTGTGACTATTTGGAGAGATATAATATCGTCTAGTTAAAATGCCTACGGTCTGAATTTCCCAGTCATCCAAATTTTATGCAGGGACAGTAAAGGATTTGACTTTACAGTTTGTGGTTTCTCCGGTGGAAAAATGTGGATTTAAAAAAAGAACCCAGTCTGGAGGAAAAAAAGGTGAAATAGGGAAAAAGTTGCTGCTGCTGCTAGTTTTGTGTTTAGAAAAGGGATTTTCCCATGTAGCCTGTATTACTGGAAAACTTCCAGCTTTCTGAGCTCATTTATTTATGGAGGGAAGAATTGCTTGCGATTTTTCCTCGAGCCTCCCTCCAGTTTTTGTGGTGCGGATTACGGAGGTTTCGAATGCTCAAGAGAAATAGACAGCAAAGCAAACATTTAAATTTCCCCGTTGAACTACTTGATTCAGCAGTCAACAGTTTACTTCTGCAGACTTTGTAATAATAATTCTGAATGTAAAACTTTCCTATTTTCCTTATTACTGTATGACTTTGTGGAAGAAGAATGATGATGACAGACCCTTTCCCTGTGGGTTTGTGTGAAATTATTTTTCCACCTTTCTCCATATACATGAGAGTTTTGTGCTCATCTCCTGTTTTCAGCCTACTTTTATTTCTCCGAAACAACTTTTTTGTTTGTCTCCTTTCTTGGTAGACCTCAACATGTTTTACTGCTTCCTATTTTACCAGACGTGCCAGTAAATACCCGCTTTAGTATTAACTATTTTGTGGTGAAATAATTCACCTCACTCTTTTTTAACAACTTGAAAATGCTTTTACCTTTTACGAAATTTTAATGGTGTCATTATATATTTAATAATCTGTGATTAATAGTTCGTAGTTGCTGGGTGTAACACGTGAGCTTAACAAATTATTATTGTAATTTTCGCTTTTTTCGATGCACACATACAATTCAATTACAATGCTGAGAACATCCCCAAAACATAATTTTAATTAATCATTAATGTCTACATTGTAAGTTGGAAAAGCATTTTGTAACCTTTGATAACTTGTTAACGAGCACTGCTTGTTGGTTCACCGGCTGAAATAAATCTTGCATGAAAAGCGGAGCACTCACTGAACTCACGTGTTTTAAAAGTTGTGATGCACGATATTGATGAGAAAATGGCGAAATAAGTTGACGGTGCAAAATGCAAAAACATACGTGGACCTGCCTTGCATTTCATCATTGTGTAATAAATTGAAGACAAACATACCAAAGCTATAATACTGTCATTTCTCCTTTAAATTTAGAGTACCGTAAATGTTTGAATTGTGCTGCAGCCGTACTATTCAAGTTTTTAGCCATAGAGTATATGATGTACAATCAAACGGGAAAATCTATGACATGCAGCACTATTCAAACGTACCGTACAATTCAAACATTTACGGTATGTATGTACCCAATTTATGTCACCTTGCTTTAGCTTAAATCCCTCCTGCATCTTGGGAATCCTTAAATGTCTTGTGTGGTATTTTCAACATTATTGATCAAGTATTACTTTAGTATTCTTGCATTTGCTGTATTGTGAAGATCTTCAGCTAGCTTTTGTCTCGCACAATGCACTGCTATCAGTATATTACTCCAGAAAAATGAAAACATTTTTTGACTGTAAAGTCGCAAAAAAATTAGAGGTTCTTTGTTGAGCGGATATAACTACATTTTTATATAATGACATTATATAATTATCCTGTTATGCGACTTTATATTGCGATTTCTCTACTATTCTAAAAAAATCCGATTTTTTCTGTTTTTTCATGTTTTATCGTCCCCGCGGGTGAATTTGTTTGGCCAACTCACCGATTCCTCCTCACAGCTTGGGTCTTGGGCTACGGGATGTGCAAAACCGTGAATTACATCCAGGGAGTGAGTGTTTGTGCTTCAGTCTACTCCTTGGTCGCCATTTCACTGAACAAGTAAGTAATTTTATACATATGTACGGGTACATGCAGTATCATCATTAATATTATGATGATTATAGTTAAGTATGTATGCCGAGTCAAGTCAACTTTTCCTTAAATACGCCCTCACTCATTTTCAGTCCATTCCAGTCACTCTCTGGGGTGTAGGCAAATGTCCTACTTTGTTTCTCTGTTCGCCAATCCGAGTCAAAGCCACCGCATGTGTATGTATGTATGTATACATTATGTATTATGAATTTGAGTAACTATGTCACAAGAGGCTGTTTGAAGTAGGTACATAATACGTATGTATGTATGTATGTATGTACGCGTATGGGTAATGACATGAAAAGTATTTATTCCGTCCCATTTTCACCACTGGAAATGATTACGACACAACGACAGTCAAAAGTATCGCAGGGACAAGAGCTTCTGTTATTTATAAACGTGTACTTTGTACATTGTACATATTATATCGTACAACTATTCTTAAACTTTGGACGCAATTTGTCCACTCTGGAAAGTATAAATGTACATTTCATTGTACAAGTAGGTCCACGCATTTACCTACATAAATACCTATGTATATGTAATAACAACAACAAAAACAAAAGGAAAGGAGGCTGTGTACAGATGTAGCTGGAGAAAATATGTATGTATGTATGTGGATAAATTCACATGGGAGATGACAATAAAGAGCACGAGGAGAAGCAAGAGCCAGCAAATGGTCCAAATGGTCTCTTATTTCAACCCAAGTTGGACAGTTTGAGGGCTTAACTTTACATCGTTTGTTTACGATCCTGACTCCAATGACACTCGGCCATCAGCTGACGATTAACCAAAACCAGAACTAAAACCAAACATTACATAAGCAAGTCTATACGCTTGGCTCTTATAATCAGGTCGTTTCTTCCGCCCACAATGCAGCTTTTACATTATACATACATATGTATTGAGTACATGTATAACTTGAGAGTAACTCGGTGAACATGTATAATTTGAGAGAGCCTCTTAATTTGTCCAACAACGTACGTAGTTAAATACACAATAGTAAGTCAACAGTCAACCCACCTTTTCTCGCTTTAACAGTCTAAATAAAGCAAGCCACCTTGCTGCTTACTATTGGTCTTTGTTGTTTATTGTTTACCCAACTTTTACCCGACTCAACTTTTGTCACCGCTGAGTTTTCGACCCTCTTTTTAATTGCACTCCTACAGTTACATACTGAGCAAAATAAGTTTGATAGTTTATTCATGTCTTTATTGAACTTGATATTCCTAAGATTGCGACACACGTGTAATTAAAGAGAAGATAATGATTACAGAGTGAAAGTTGGTGTGACATTCACGCGTAGACCATGATAAGGATAGAGACAAAGAGGCCTCATTATGCAACTCATTTTTTCCATACAAAACACTAAAAGTTTCACATACAACAATTATTTACCACAATAATTGTGGTAAATAATTGTTAATTATTGAATGCGTACACAGATGTACAGTACAAAATACAGCACAAAATGATGTAGAAAACAAATCTATCATAGAATCAAAAACACTCGACTTATGTGTATCCCTGTAAATAATCTTTTTTGAAAAGCCAGCAGCAGCCATCAGTTGATGTTAAATTCGTACAAAACTGGTCACAACTTATTTGTACAAATTATTTATTTTTTCGAATTAATTAAGGTAATATTTTAAATAAGTACTTTAAGTATTTTAAGTAAGCACTTGAGCTCACAAGGGACCTTAACGACATGCCCCGCGGGGTTTGAAATGAGACTACCCTGGTCGATGGGCCCTGTCGAGTAGGTAAATAATGCACAAAAATTTCTCTGTCAAGTTCCCAAACACGACCGTGAGAGCCCGCCAAAGTTCAAAATTTTGCATTATTTTGACCTTTTAAGGTCACGGTTTGGTTCTTAGCCAACTTTGTTTTTACAGTTCCCTGAAATTCGAAATTTTACAAAAAATGTTTTTCGTAATCAATAAAGACAACGTGCTAAAATCCAATTTTCCTAACTTGTAAAAACATTCACTAGAGTCAATTTGGACTTGATGTCAATAAAAAAACTTTTTAAAAAATTTTAAATTTCTGAAAACTACAAAAACAAAGCTGGCCTAGACTTTGAAGCTGACTCGAATGGTATAATTTGCAGCCCACTGTAACCTCCATGTGACCCAAACCGCGACCTTTAAAGGTCAAAATGATGCAAAATTTTGAAGTATGGCGGGCTCTCATGGTCGTGTTTATGAACTCGGCAGAGAATTGTTTGTGGATTATTTCCCTTCTCAACAGAGCCCATCGCACTGGGTAGTTTCATTTCAAGCCTCGCGGGGCATGTCGTAAAGGTCCCTTGTCAGTTCTATGGTGGGCTAAAAAAATTGGAAGAAACTGACGCAATAAAGTGATGAATCAAAAAATAATGATGCCAAATGATGATTGGGACCTTTACATTACTTGTTAGCTTTACGGATTCCAAAATCCAAGAACTTTATTCATTAGTTAGAATAAAGAACCAATATATGTATGCCATTTAGGTACAAGAAAAGTCGGGGCTCGAGTCACCTTTCAGGATAAATTAATTTCGTGCAGTCCGAGTGAAAAGTTCTGAAAACTGTTCTAAAAATCTCCATGTTGTAGATTTTACAGTGTACACTGTGCACTGTGCACGTATTACATACATATAATGTTATGTTCGTGAACATGAGTTACTCAAAGAAATCTGAATACTCGATGAAAAAATAAATACTGCATAATATGTAGTATTTATTCTTCATGGTGTATTATATCATAAAGCCATGTCAATCTTTTCCCTTGTTTTTGACAATTTCCTCCTGCTTTACTTATGAGGAGTATGTTACCTATTACCTATGTCTCTACTAGGTACGTATTGCATCGCACTTGCGTTATGCGCTGTACGTAAATAATTGTAATGCCCTCATTATGATGTTCTACTTCATTATTTTCCAAGATAATTCCTGGATTTTTCCGTTTCAATGACTGTGCGTCATAACAACTTTCTGTCTCAATTAATCATTGACACCGGCTTAATCATTATTGCAAATACATACAAGGTGTGCATTTGTATTGTTTACCTAGACGTGACAAATTTTAGTCCTTTCATTAATCACCTTCCTTGATTCAACCGGTTTTCGATAACAAACTCCACTGCCGACTACATACATATAAAAAGCAAAGCTATGGCTTTTCTTGTCGTATGGAACAAAGACAAAGACAATAGACTGTGTTATGCAATTCTTGAGGGAAGTTCATCCTCAATACGCAAGATTTCTGCCTCTTTGGCATAGCCATGTATTTATTAATAAAATATCGATTATTTCGATGTCTTCCGTCCCACTCCATGTCAGACGAGCTTACACTCCTGCTTTAACCATTGTACTGCATTGTCACTGACACTTTGACAGAATTCTGTAAAACTGTCAGTCGCTGACATGTAGAACAACAACACTTGACAACGGCTTTCTAATATATGTATTTATATATGGGTATACATAAATAATATGTAACTTTGTGCATAAAGAGTATTTATAGCAGCAACTGTTTTACTTCCTTTTTGCTTTGCAGGTTCCTGGGCATCTGGTTTCCCATGAGCAAGAGGATGGGGAAACGAGGGGCTCGCATCATGATCGTCCTAATATGGATCATCGCCGTCACGGTTCTTCTCCCCTGGGCCGTGGTATTCGACCTCGTCGTCTATGAGGAAGAGACTGAAGGAGCGGGCCGAGAAGTGTACACCTACTGTCAGGAGCGCTGGCCGACAGGAGTTAATGGGGATTTATATTTTCTCGTGGGGAATCTCCTCATCTGCTACCTCCTCCCCTTGGGAGGAATCACCTTTTGTTATGCTCTCATCTGGCTGAGGGTCCTCATGCGAAAGATCCCCAAGGACACGGCTCGGACTGCGGATGTCAAGCGAATGCACCGCAAGACTCGATTTGGCGTCCTCAAAATGCTGATGGTGGTCATCCTCGTCTTTCTCTTCTGTTGGCTTCCGCTCTACGCCATTTTTGTGAGACTCAAGTTTGGGAGCAGTCCGCTGGAGGAGTGGGAGGAAAGTTTCTATTCAATCGCCACCCCCATCGCTCAATGGTTGGGGTCGTCCAACTCCTGTATCAACCCCTGCATCTACGTTTTCCTCAATGTTCGGTTTCGACGAGCCTTTTTGGCCATCATCCCGTGTCACGGTCGGTCACTCAAGGGAGTCCCAAGACTGCAAAGACAGCATGCGATCAAGTCGAGCTATCAAATCCGGCACAATGTTTCCGCCGTCGTCGTCGCGGCCGGAGGGGCCAACGGAAGTGTCAACATTTAGGCAGTGAACTTTATTATTCAAGATTACATATTGCAGTAGAATAGTGTTTGTGTAAAGTGCGCTGAAAAAATCTCTTCCGTTTGCCGGAGAAAGCTATTCTAAAGGAATCGATTATGTATGGTGAAAGTGAATTGAGAAAGTAAAATCCGGATGTTTTACTTGAGAAAATTGGTCTGATTACTTGATATTACTTAATTTAATTTTATATTATGAACTTATTGATATTATTGTATTATACTATGTATACACGAGTCAAGTCGCATATTTTTGTCTACAGGATATTCTACAATTATTTTTAGATAATTCAATGTGCGTAAAATGGAGATGACGTTCAACTCAATATGCAGAGGCTTAAAATACTCCGTTGGACAGTTTAAATGTAAATGCATATATGTAGGTATTATGTATTTCTCTATTTAGGCTAAAAAGGATATGAGAAATGGTAGCCATAATTTGTCCAACTCTTTCGTTGACAATTGCTTTGCATTAAAATGCCAAAATATTATGCAATGACAAATCTTGATGTGCTACATACATCACTCTATGCATTACGTCTAATGCATTTCAAATTAGTATTTAGTATTTACGACTGAAAATTTTGTCAACTTTCCCGTTCTGTGCATCATAGAAAATCAGTAAAAATATGTAAATAACTGAAAAATAAAACTACTGAGCAATTTTAATAATGATCGACTGCAAAACCAACGTTTCTGATTCTTTTGACGCATACGCATGGCCTACAGACGCAAGCACGACTGAATTTTTGTTCCTTATTGCATCATGAGCTTTAGGGCTGGAAAATGGTCCAAGGCTGCAGGAACGATAGTCTATATCTATATCCTGGTGCTAAAGTCCGAATAATTGAAGATACAGACATGGATCTGGTGTGCCCATTTATAGTTGAACCACGGCCTTTGATTTTCATCCCATTCACTAGTGATTCTTAGTATGCACGAGTCTCCACGTTTTTAATGAGAACTAACTATGTACATATGATGAGGACTTTCCTCAGAATAACCCTTTTTTGGAACTTGTACCATATAACTATGATTTGTCATATTGAAACAAGGCGGAATCAAACACCACTTCATTTGGCACACAGAGAAATGAGAAATGGAGCGAGTTTTCCATTTTCATATACACAGAAAAAATACCATTGTCGTTTTGTTCGTAATTCGAGCGTTAAAGATTAAAGTCATTATTCTCATCTCTGATTCTGTCTCGGCACATGTACTGTACAATGTACAGTAAGCATTGCATACATACATACATACATAAAAGCATATTTTACAATTTATATTTATAACTTGAATCTAGGTACTGGACTAAAGGAGAAACTCTTTGTTCTTTCCACAAAAGAGGAGACAACAAAGGGCTTTTTACGAATTGTTCACAATTTGTATGGTGGGACTCGAGTCGAGTGTTAATGTCCTGATATTCCATGGGCTGAATTCGCATTTCAGAGCCTCATCACAAGACAAGCGCCTACAAGTTGCCAAGCCAGAGCCAAAGCCAGATTAAAATTTCAAATTGGGCAAACACACACAGAAGAGTGAAGAGTGAAAGCAATGCATGGAGGAGAGAGAGCGAAAATCATACGTTTTTGTGCCGACATCTCCCAGTCCAATATACATGCATACATTATGCACGCATATACAGTTGTAGTTGTAGTGTCGTTGAAAACTAACTATAGGATTTTTTGCTATGCCTTTTAAGCTCCGAATGTCCCGAAAATTGAAAGTCCCATTTGTCATCAAGCAAAGCTTCAAATCCTCTTTTCCCCTTCACTTGAATGCTATATTTATATCATAATTTGTGAATCTTTGATAAACACTACATATTATACATTTCTCTACACTGTACTCAATGTACAAGGCTTGAATAAATGAGAGGGAGTGAAAAAGCAAGAGCAGTTCTGTTTCAATCATGAGTATTTCTGACTTTGAGCCTTAAATTTTGGAGTTATCTAACGCTGCACATTGTTTATATTTATACAGATTATATAAATACATAATGCATATGTATGTACGTACCGACACTTACAGGATTATTGATATGCATGCAGTTTAGTTAGAATTCAAGAGCCCAAATGGATTCTATCACATACATATGTATAGCAAAGTCAACATCTTTCGGATTATATTGCACTATGCCTAAAAATTGTATCTTCAATTCATTGGTGCACGGTTCGAAATTCGGAGCTTTCAAAAATGTCTCCAATAAATTTTGGGCAAATTTAACACAAATAAGTTCGTACACATATAAATTCCGAGAAAATGTTTTAAATCTAAAGCAATCAGATCTGTATGTATACATTACAAACGTAAGTACATATTCGCACGCAATTATCACGTGTATTGTCACCCAGTAGTTCAAAAAATAATTAATTCCCTCATCACTCATTAATTTCCCTGTTCACTTCCACGAACGTGTAAATTGATTTTTGAGCCTCCGTTTCAAAAGAAATTCGCAAATACACCCGGGACTCGCTCTTTCCTCGTTCATGCCAACTAGGAATATGCCCATGTGTATACATATAATTTCATTATAATTATGTCCTGAGAGACCTGTCATGTCAAAGATTGATCCGTCTGACAATAGTGAGAGAGACGAGAGGAACAAATCGGACAAAATTTAACGAATGAACAGCGACTTGTAACTTTTGATTGAAATCAAGTAAGAAAGAAGGTATAGGATTACAATTGTAATATAATATAATTCCTGTTGTTGCTCACTGTCGTGTCGTATCATCAACGTCGGCTGTCAGCTATTGGAATTTGATTTATGCCACGGAATTTCAGAACATTAAAGCAATTCGAGGTTTGCCGATCGCCGCGCGTGATCGAGTATAATAGTCAACTACATACTCCAAATGATATAAAATATGGCAAAATAAAACGATATCACATTGTATTCGGTGTATTGTGTAACTGTACATTGTACATTTTCGCCCACCTTCTTCGTATCCGCCTCTATGATGTGTCGTGCTGCGAAATGACAAGATCAGAGACAGACACATCACTTGGTGTTAAAACACGTGTGAAAGGCGGAGGTGCAGAGGCGCAGATTTCTCTTGAATTTCCTTTTGAAAAGTGTCAACTCGTAACACTTTGGTATAACTTGTTGTATAGCTATAGTGAAAGAAACTCAACCTGGTTAACTGAGATGTATGTAATATCCCTTTTTTAATAGGCTTTTAAAAATAAATTTTTGATTGTGGGAAAATGTTTTAGATGATTGAAACCCGTCACATCATGTAGCTTGACCCCAATATTGTATTGTATAACTTTTTGTACTTTGGCCGATTCGGGGAAAAACAACCAAGTACCTAGATGAATTGAGAGTTAGAGTCCGTCTTGACCGAATTGGGTGACTTGAGAGGGAAACTCATGATTGATGCTAGATTGAGGAAGAATCCGAAGAATGAGGAGGAAGAGGAAAACCTTCAAAGAAAATGAAAAAAAAAATCGGTTCAAACCCACATGTAACTATGTAGTAACTACATAGTCTTGTGCGTACTTGTGCTTCACTACTTTGTATCATTGGGCACATACATAAAAAGTGGTTCCGGTGCTCAAACGAAAGAACTAAAGATCGTTGCTTTATAAAATAAAAAAGTTGAACTCACAAGTGTCTTTGATTCAACTTTTTGATTTTATTACAAAAGGAACCCTTGAAGATACTGCGTACTAAAACTGAGGTAAAGTTGAAGTTGAATCGCGCAAAAGTTTGTGTGAATCCTGTTCGGGGGTAGTTACATACATACAGTACATACATAAAATAAAAATCTGATAAAAAATGGACAGGCTGGGAGAATCGTTGGAGCACCACGCCACCCCACACCACACGAGCACCAAAGATCCAAAGACAGAGAGTATGAAATAGTACAGTAAATTATACGACAGTTCATGAAATATGTTTTATATCGATGGGGCCAAAAGTGTCTAATAAAATCCGGGCAAGAGATTCCGAAAGAGGAATACGAGCATAAAGAAGTGATCCAAAAGCCGGGGTCAAAAATTCATATGTACGTAGGTATGGTATACATACATTATACATACATTAGACATAGATACGAGATAGATACAATAATTTATATTATAGTGTTAGGGAAGTTCCACAGATTGCATGAGCATATGAGTCGTGTTAACGAAGAGCGATTGCCGACTTTGACGTCAAGGATCTCGTCAGCGGAATAGAAAACGCA
>JAQIVE010002216.1:0-20834 GCA_034698285.1 Sminthurinus bimaculatus | reverse complement strand
CTAATTTTTTATTAAGATATTTTATGAATTATTTTAATAATATTTTTTTATTAATTTATTAAATCCTTCCTAATATAGTTAAGCTTTAATAAAAATTTATTCTTTTTAATAAAATATATTAATAAAAAGTGGGTTAATTTTTATTCTGAATATGATTTATATTTATAAGCATTTTTAATGTAACTAGCTTAATTTTTATATAATATATTTAATGCTTAAAATTAAGTTTCTAAGATATGTTCCTTTTTTTCAATATAGTAATTTTTTAGATTTTAATTATCATAAATATAAAGTAAAATTAAATTTTTAGTTCATAATGTTTTAATTATGCCAAAAAAATGGTGATTAAATTGCACTAAAAACATATTATTAAAAAATTATGATTAAATTACAATAGAAAAACATTATAAAATTTGGTAATTTAATTGTGCAAATTTTTTTTAATTTTTTTGGAACAATTTAATTACCATTTTTTAGTAAGATGTTTTTAGTGTAATTTAATTACTATTTTTATTAGTAATTTTTTTAGCACAATTAAATTACTATTTTCTATATAGTATTTTTTTAGCACAATTAAATTACCATTTTTTAATATTATATTTTTGGTAGAATTAAAATTCCATCTAAAGATAATTTTTTTTATTTTTTAACTAGTAGAAAATTTAATCTATACTATTTATAGTTTTTTAAATACCATTAGTTACTTTAAGTTTAAATGAATAAAATTGAGTAAAATTCCCTTTCTTAACACTTTAAAATCAATATAAATTCAGCTTAAATAAAATAAAAAATTATTTAATATAATAAACTTAATTTTTTAAAAAATCTCATCATAATTTAAAGGTTTTTAACTTTCAAGATCTTTTGATAATAATAAATTAAAAGGGTAAAATATTAATATATTAAAAATAAATTTCTCTTTAAAATGATTAATTTAGTTAAATCTTTAATTTAATTTTCTTTATTATCAAAAAAACTTGTTTTTTAACTTAAATCATTTTTCACTACATTATTTTAACCAGGGATATACTTGATTAAATAATTAAGATTAAGAAGCTTTAAATTTTGTTTCAAATTTCTCTATTACTGAAATGTGACAAATATAATGTAATGTTAAAAGAAGAATTTTATTATTCATCCAATTATTCAATCTCTCAATGCAATGGCACTTGGAGTAATATTATTATAATGGGAATTTTCTTAGTTGAGTGTACTCCCATGGGTATAATTCATGGCCTTGCAGAAGCAAAAAAGAGGGAATTCCGTCCAAATCAAAAGGCCTTAGAAAGTTTAAGGGAAATGGGATTTACCGACGAAGATATAATAAGTGCTTTACGTTCCTGTAAAAACAACAAAGGTGATATAAACATTTTTTGCATTTACTGTACTTAGCACAAACTGCAAGCTGTTTGATCCAAAAGTTATGATCATCTATCTTGTACATATTAAATTATTAGTAATATTGTTACGTGTAGACGCGGCTTGTGAGTGGCTTCTTTCTGGACGTCGTTTAGTTATTGACGACGTGGACGTTGGATTAGAACAAAATTCACATCTTTTCAATGCACTGGTGACAAACCCAACAATTCGATTGGGGCTAAACAGCCCAAAATTGTTACTGGCTTTTCTGGGTATGAAACGTTTTCTTTGTCATCTTCAGCCTGTTTAATACGAATTTATTTTTTATTTTTTCTAACCTCATTGAACCTTTAATTTTAAATGAATACTAAATGACAAGTTTTGTAATTTTGATCCTAATTCTAGGGATTCTTGAAAGCCCTTCCTCGGCCAACTTATGGCTTACAGATTCTGACACCTCTCCTGTGCTATCTGCCATTTTTAAAATTTATCACTCGGAAAAACACGCATCCAATGATTTATGATCTTCAATCAGCATTTCTTCAGAAATTCAAGTAACACGCAATTTTTGACATTAATTGAACCTCACAGATACATGTACCTTATACTGTGATCACTCTTTCTCATATGTATAAAGACTAAAAACGTTTCTACCATGAAACTATATTATGTGTGCAGCTTCAAATCTACTTCATTTCTATTTAAAAATATTCTACCTATCTGCCCCTTTATTCTATATTCGTACTTCGAATTGTTAACCATAATATGTAATTATAAAATTCCTCTTATATTAAGGCATACACAATCATCAGTTTTAGTATTTATTATTTATTACAAGTTAAGTATGAAAATAGAAACGAAAATCCAACCAAGTACGATTCATGATTCAAGCATTTAAATTGTACGTGGGTAACAATAGGTTATCGATAGTACATACTATAAATTTTATAGTCTCGCTTTTATAGTATAAAAGCGAGACTATAGCTCCTCCAACTTGACTTAAAACTGAATTGTAGGATTTAAGAATAACGGTTTGAATGAATATAAATACGGTGTTCGAGAGTTTTACTATTTACTAGGAGTCCATTTTTTCTCTATATTTTCGTAAAGGATTTTCAGGTATACATGCCTAAAATCAAGCGTAAAATATAGTATCATACATTATAATTGTATAATGATGTACTTTAGCATCAATTAAGCTTTTATTAGTTTACTGGAATAACCATATTCATATGCGGAGTTATAACGAAAGAAACAAGATTCGTTTTGCTGTCCAATTTACCCTGTACACTATACTGTATTTAGAAAAATGATATTAAGACTCGAAATCGCCAAACTATTAGTCAATAAATGATATTATTATTAACTAATTATTATTACTGTTGTTAGTTATTATGACTATATTATTATTATGTACCTATTTTAAAGCTATTTTATTAACTGCTCAAAGATTCAATAAATAAACAATCAGTCAACGGACCAACCTTGTTGTACTATCTTGGGAAAATGTTCGGACCCCTGATTTTAAAATCTGTTGATGTACATAGCATGTATATATCGCATGGCTACAATGAATTACTTCTCTTTGACTTTCTTAGAGGGTAGTTATTAGTTATTATTAATTAAAAATATTATTTTTAATTATTTTTAAAATAATATTTTGCTGGTGCAAGAAATGGTTTAGAGAGCAAATAAAGTAGAAATGATAGTTCCAGTTGTCGTTCCAATTTGATAAAATCAATCAACAGCCATCGGGTTTTAATGAACTGATTTAAATTGTGCGACTTTGTCATTTTTATTGCAGCATACGAAACACAAAACTAATCCCTAAAATAATATGTAGGCACTGCACATTACATTGTATGTAGTGTACGTCGTCGACAATGACAATATTATTCTGTATTGTGTGCAGTGCAAAGGTCGTAGGGCAGATAGATATATATACACTTACAATAGACACTAAATATTACACCTATTCCTCGTTTCATTAAAAATAGTAAAATATTATAATCAGTTTTATCACAGTCATTATAGGCATCATCTCACATACATACTTATACTTGTATAACATGTTATGTACATGGTGTGTTATAACAATATACGTGTAAATATGCAATAATCTGTGTATTCCACACTTATACTTCCTATAGAAAATATGTACAATATACCACTTTTCACTGTTATCGCTGTCATAATGTACATTACATTACATAAAAAATGTGTGAGCAATAATTGTTCCCTTATTCTACTCAATCTGTAACTTCACTGTTTGTGCTTAGAATTAGACATCATAATGTATGTTGCTTTTCATACAGAGCTATATGTATGTACATGCGTACATGTGCATATTATAGAAAATACATGATAATAGTTACATTATATTATTACTGTTTAATTTTTTAGGATATTACATAATAATATGTAGGAGGTTTTCACTAAAAAGCTTATCACTTTATATTATTTTTGGATTTTTCATCTTCCTTTTTCCACCTCTCTAAATTCTTTTCTTCATCGTAGAGCTCCAAATCTTTCACATAGTACCAAACAAAACCATCGAAAATGGCTCCGAGACCCGTGAAACCTATAATGCATAGTCAAACAAAATAAATTTTACTTATTGTGCACGGTACATCATATGTTTGCTTACTCCTTATCCATTATCCGAGACTGTCATAGTTGAGCATAATATGTAGCGTTGTAGCCAGTGTCAGCTATGTAATAATATACTTGACGTAAATAAAATCAACGGTTTGAAAAATTTACCTGCAGCTGTTAAATTGAAAACGTAACGTAGTCTCTCGCCATCGTATAACCAGCAATTTCCTTTTCCTCCACATTTCGAACCCCACACTAGGCAAACTGAGTCTAAAAAGGCAAATATTTTGTGTATAATAATTAGTGTGCATCGCTTTTAGTCGTTAAATAGTTGTTATTTATTCTCTGTGTGTACGTATTTACCGAAAATCCATCCAAACAAAATTGGGCCCGGAAGAAGAGCAAATAGTGAGATGAGACCAATTGTTACCGAGATCGCCAAACTCTTGTCTTTAGGATGAACGCACCTGCAGATTAAAAAATTAAATGTGATTGATTATTGAAACACCACTGAAAATTTATCACTCAAAGTTAAATCAGTCGCGAAACTCCAAAAATTCTCACTAATTGTATACATACATATTATGTGTTACCTGTAAGATATGAGAACGTTGCCCACTCTGCCCGAGCCATCAAGCAATTTAATTAGGGCGTTGATTGCAAGAAATATCATAAAAGTTTGTGCACATCCTTCACTGCAAGAACCCAGTGTCACTGTTGACTGAGGAGACGGTAGACAAGCACAGTTTGAAATCGTTCCATTGTCGTACGACGTACAACCAGCATGGCAAGCTTATGGTTACAATATGTGAATAGAAAAGTCAAAATTTATTACTGAGTATAAGGAATGGATTTTTTAGTATTTTGTCATAATAATCTATCAGCATAAGATATTTATGTATGTATGTACCGGAGTAGTAGAGTTCATTCCTATCCTTATCACACACGGGAGAGAATTTATTATTTAGACAGTTACAGCCGGCGTTGCAACTTGTTGTCAAGTTCAAGGCGACCGTCGATGCGGCATTTGTAAGGAAACTGAAATTCTCACGGTGGCAGCCCATTTGCGTGAAGGAGATTTTGACTGAAAACGTTATACAAAAAGACATTGCACAGTTCATAAGTTATCTACACAGCTGTTTATTTTTTAATATGGACAGAAAATCAAAAATCAAAAACAAGAAATGTTTTTCTAACCTGCAACATACAGGAACCCGATACAAACATTCCACCCAGCCAAAATTCTGTAAAATCCAAGCTCCACATTTACTCATAAATATATATTAAAAATATAATATAATACGTACAAAAATGTGTTTTAACTATGTCCCCCGAACTTACAATTAATTACTTAATTAAAATGTGGTAACATTATTGTTTTTGGCATAAGAAGGATCCAACAAGGAATAAAAACCAACCTGGCCCGAGGTTGAAACTTGGAAATTAACCACCCTGAGCCTATTAATCCAATTGACTGTGTTGCAATTCCAACCAAGCCTGAAATAACTGAGGCGCTTACTGCTGTTTGAAGAAAGATTGTCTCCATGTATCTAAACATAAAGTATACATTTATTTATAATTCTGAGTTTCGTTGAGGCTATGATGTATTATGTCAGCAAGAATCTCGATACGTCTATGTATTTGTAAGTCAAAACTAATAATAAAATAGATATTTTAGCATACTTTGGCATGTAAGTCCAATAACCAATGGCGGCGAATATGTAGAACAAGGTGGAAATATTATTGAAGAGATTGATCTTGTTCGTAATCAGTCCTCTCACATCCCTCGTAAGGTCTAAAAATATATTAATACATAAAATACGGTAATGTAAAATAAGATGCTCTGGTTGTAATAAATTTAAATTCATTTTCTAAACCAACGTCATTAATATGCTGCGTTTCGTCCTTGTTTGCAAATGACTGGTAAGAAGTACCTTTAATATTGTTAGCCGGACTGTCAACTAAATCCTTTTGCGAGTCAGTGGTAGAGTTAATGGATGGGGTGGACTTTAAGTTCGAACCATCCTTCATGTTGTTGCTCAGACTAGCCTTTTGCTTTAGCTCCACTGCTTTCTTCTCCCTCTCGACGGCCTTTGGTAATTTTTTGGGGAAGAGTGAAATCATACCCGCCGTCATTGCCATTAGTACACCGAGAACGATCCAACCCAACCACCAAGCTGTCATTGTGTTTACATTACAAATATTAATTAAACTTCTAGCTTTGAGAACAACGGAGAAATATTATGTCGATTCGTCTGTTGCTTCGTCAATTGTCAATTGTTTAAAATGAAATGTACCTCCAACCCATCTAGGATCTTCCGTTGTAATGTATGGGGTCAACGAAGGGCTGATAAAAACTTTGAGACATGCAGAGGCAAATAAAAATCCCAAAGTTGGACCTACGAGTCGAAGAGCGGCCGTAATTGCTGTAAAAGATTTATAAGGTAACAGGTTATTTTAAATGAGACAGAAAACTGAGGCAAAAGTTTGACAAATTTTACGCATTGTAGTGACATAATATTATACATATTTCAATGCATTTAGTTACCAAATAACATTGGCGAATTAGCCTTATTGACATTGTCATCTAGATAGGGACCGCCCAAGCTAAAGAAGAGTAAAACTCCAATGCCGGCCACGAACTGAGATACAAAAATGAAGATCAAAGGCACAATCGAGCTGTCTCCTTTGCTACACTCGTCTTTTTCTTTCCCCTTGTCCCTCTGGCACAACTGGACTTTACTTCGTTTGGAAGCACCTTATTGGGAAAAAAACGAGCACGTTTCTTATCAAAAACCATCGATAACTTATGCTGTCCTTGCGATTTAATAGGGTTTTCTCTCCATCAATTTTGTTTTCAGCTCATTAAGTAGTTGACATAATATTAAATAATATTCATCCATACCAATAGAAGCATTTGAAAAATGAGAAGGCTGATTGGGATTATATCCGACATCCAATATGTTGGCATATTCTTCCGTCAGGGAAAGCGCATCTTCGCCTGCACAAGAAAATGGTTATAATAAAAAGTGAAATGTAAATATTAATAGTAGTCTATTAAATTGAATTCTATTTTACTGTATACAATGCATGCATATTAACAGCAGAAAACCGGCGTTACTTACCAGGCCCATAAAAAAGATGAGGGGACGCAAGGAGAAAGCAGGCAGCCGCCGAAAAAAGCACTCCAAGGGCAATCCAACGAGGTCGATGGCCTTTTCCACCTGTTTTTCCAATTAATGGATAGCTATATTATTCATAACCACTGCAATATTGTTCCGTGTTCATGATTTTGTGTATTTACATACATAATACAAAAATGAGGAACCTACCATAGTATCCGAGGATTACGGAGAAAATTATTTGTGACACTTCATTCCCTGCTGAGACAATTCCTGTAAAATTTTATCATAAAAACATAAAAAACATGTTGTATTAATCGCTATTATTAAATTTTTGATGGTTTCCCAACTATCTACTGGACAACTGTTATCAGCAAGATCCAACTTTTTTTAAACTTTGTTTTATGGCTGTATTATAATGGTAGTCAGAAAATACACATCAAGATGAACAATAAATATTTTATGTGATTTCCTTCCTAACTAAAGTAAATCATTTGCAATTTCAACAATTCGCAAAACATTTTCCATGTATGTGGAATATGACTAGGTCAAACTCTTGACTTTCTACCATTCTTCCCCTTTTCATTATTCATTATCTTTCATTAATCATATCATACATTTTCATCCCGTGTTATGTAAACGTATGCTCCAGTGTGTAAGTATAGGGTGTCTAAAAACGCTAATGTCTATTCCTTCCTGACAGATAACAATGTAGACATAGCTTTTATACATATACTATAATATAGTCAATAGTAAACGACAAACAAAATGCTGGTATCATATGTATACAAAACTACTGCAGCCCATCTTTCCAGGGAACTTTATTTAATGTCACGATTGGTTTAATCTCTCGTATTCAAATGCTAACTATAGTTAAAATTTCACGTGGAATCTCTAGGCCGAATGAAATATGTACCTTTTCCAGTTTTTTATCGTACAGTTGTTTTATGAATCACATATCACATGACATGTGAGCGTTTTTTACACTGCATTTTATACATACACTTTGAATATTCACGTGCGTGCACATGGTATTATGTAAAATCCTAAAATTACGGGTCGGATTCCACAAAAAAAGCAAATGAACAAAGAGAGAAAAAGATGTCATAATTTGACATTTCCTACGTTTAAGTCTAAATGTACTGGGTTTTATTATAGGATGCAAGAAAAAAAGCTCGTGGTGTGTTTATATTTATAATTTTTATTTATTCGTGTTTATCCTGAAAAAGGAATTGAGGTCGCAGACTCCTGCAAATTTGCTTGGTAAATGCTACACGTGTAGACTGCTTACATAAATGCAGGCAAATATTATAATATTATATGTTATTATATGTAGTCACACAGATATTATCATAATAGATAATCGTATACACATAATGACTGTATGTGACACAAGAAAGATTGATTAGGAGCATTCATTTATGTATTTATTTATGCACTGCTAACTGCTACCTCAATGTGCTCAAATTTCATCCATTCCATTATACATGTACATAAAAATAAAGATGCTGCGATGGAATGAAAATAGGATGCATGCTATTCTAACAATATATGTATAATACATGATATGTGTAGCTATACCTTTGACATTTGAAACAGAAATGTGCAGATAAAAGCCTAGATCTTTTTTATAACCACATATAGCATAGCACCGGAAGCCCAATTACAACAAGCATCCACAATAAATATTCCAAAATATCAGAATTTCAGGGCTCATTGTTCGTCCTATTGCAGCAATGTATTGTACTCAAGTGGATACGTCATAATATCATTGCATTTTGCACTTGTTTCGTGACTACCTTTACCTTATTTGCCTTGTGTAAAAAATTGTGATCAAAAAGAGAAGGAGACAAATTCACATAGATAAATTGAGAACATGAGACAAAATTTTGTCCAGAGTCCATTCCCAGTCTCCAGGATCAAGCTATTGTTGTAGGGCATTTTCCTGTACTTATAATATACTGTTAGTACACGGGCTAAAAATTAAAAACGTTGGTTTACTCTAATTATTACTAATGTCGCTAACATGTTTGTATAATTATTGCTTCTCCTACGTAAATCTGGACGATCTACTCGTTTATACACTACATACACAAACACTCTCTTACACAACGTAAAAGTCATCCATCATTACATAAAAGGACATTAACTATGCGACAATGTAAATTGCAAATATGGACTAATTTTATTACGGCTCCAATTTCCAACATCTAAGTATGTAGATGGATGCACACACGGCATTTTTTGTTAGCTTAGTTTAGGCAATTGCAATGGTAATGATATTTACTTACTACACACATTATAAACATACAATAAGTATACAGATATACTATATACTATAGTACGTAGAGGAATCGCATGCTGTCAAACTTGAGCCCACGAATTTTTATCCTGCTCTGTGCATATGTATGTGTAATGTGTTGTAGAGTTCATATAGCGTGTATTACCGCACTATGCATGTAGATACATATTAGATATGTATATGCATAATGTGGAGGTTGGGGATGAATGATTTGATGATACTGAAACATGAGAAAGATTTCAAGGACAGGCACAAAAAAGATACATCCAGCCATGTATAATATTATTGTATAATCACAATAATATGTCCATTCCTTCAAATTGTAACTTTAACTTTTGACTCTCGTGCTTGTGCTGTTTTGTCTGCATTTCTTGAATTCAGTCCAATATAAGATGGCAAAACATACATTGTTTTTAAAGTTAAGAGATTCATGTACATACATAATCAACTTTATAAACTTTTCTGTCTTTAGTTTATCGCATTACATACAGCATTATTGCATAATTTGTAGTTAGTACACGCTTTTGTAGAACACGAGGAAAACGCGAGCAAAAATCATAACTTTGTAGCACAGAAACAGGTAAAAGTTGGACAATGAGTATGAACAATTGACAAGTAGAAAATTTCTTGCCACAAAAAAAAGAATTGATTCGGTTGGATTGAAACATTTCATATCAATCATTAAGTGTGGAAAGGGGAAAAGTGAGCCTTCTTGCCACAATGAGTAAATCTTGTGGTTTTCTTACCCGTGGTTTGGGAGCTGATTTTAAATGTTTTCTGTAGTGTGGTCAATGTGCCCACAAAATATGACCAGCCCATACTTTGGACGACGGCGAGAAGGGAGAAAATGACCATAAATGTTCCCTTGTTTGCAAACCGCTGCATCCACTTGGGACTGAAGCAACCAAAGCCACATCGAGTGTCCGGGTCATCCAACTCATCTCCCTCCACATCGTAGTCAAAATGGTCCAAGCGCCCATTTTTTCGTAGAGACGGGTCGTCAAGATTCCCATTTTCTACATTCCCATTTTTCTGGCTATTATTATTCCCTACATTGGACATCTCCTCGTCCATTTCAAAACCTTGGTTATTGAACCCGCCATTTACACCGTTTTGGTTCTTGGAATTTGTCATTTTTTCAGAGTTTCAGTCTTCAGAAATTGTTTTGCACCAAAGTTTTACACTAAAGTTTAACGTTTATATTAAGGTCATTGTAAAATTTCAAAAAGGTTTCGTCCATATGCACCACTTATCATATCATATCATCGTGTAAGTATCTTATTCAATTTTAACTTTAACAACTCGAAGTAATGATAATTAAATTTAGGCTTTTTAAAACGATTTTTTGTACTTTTTGTCACTTAAAAAATTGTTAAATGTACACAGCACATTCACTCTCAGGAGTAACTCAACTGTGTCAACAAAACAAGCACCGGAGCAGCAGCAGCAACAACAACAATGAAAAACAAGCACACTCACACTTTTATTTACACTACTTGTGAATTTACAACAGTCCTCAGTGCACAATTGAGATCGAGGAGAATAAAAATAAACCCATGCACATAATATTTTAAGTAATTAGCACTTGTAGCAAAGCACGCCTTGGAAAAACAGAGATGTAACAACTGATAAAGAGTTCAGGGGGACACGCTAAAATCCATTGACAATTCCGATTCACAACACACAAAAAATAAATAAACGAAAGGATCGAATATAGGAATAATTGCACAAACACAATCACAGCATATGCATGTATGTGTATGTGTGTATTAAAGGCTGGCTGAATTGTAAAATAAAAGTATGTGTGTATCTATCTCTGTATTGGTTATTGGTGCAGTAACAAATCACAATGGGTTCACATTTACATTCACATTGAGGCAGTTACCGTCGCCATCACCATCCATTGACGATTGAGGATGGAGGAGGAAGAGGAACGAGTACAGTACAGCACAGCACTGTGGTGGATATGTAGGAATAATAATTAGTTGTTGTTTAGCTGTTTAACTCAATCAACAATGGTGCATGGTTAGGGTTATGGTTGATCGATTGATTGATTGGTGGGTCGACTCGCTGTCTCCGTGCTTAAAGATTTTATTTGAATTAGCAAGAAGTCATTGTGTGTTGTAATAATTGCGAACAGGGTTTTGTCTGCCTTTGTTGCTTTGCTGCCAATAATAATAATACTTATTGAGTATCTGGTCCTGGATCTATCTTGATGGGTATAGGACAGAGTCAGGGAGAGAAGCCGAGATTCAATATATATGATTCGATACAACTATACACACGACAATGGATGATAGACGTTGGCCTGCTGCCACAACCACAACACAACTGACTGGCTGATATTTTATTGTTGAGCTACCTCAATGTTCAATGTATGTAGGTATTTGCATTGGACTCTTTCTTCCTTCCACTCCTCTCTCTCGCTCACTCTTCATTCTGCGTCCATTTCACTACATTGACTTTTTTCTGTGTCTGTTGTGTGTGGAATTAGAATTGGTTGAACATCATTGAAAGGGAAGGCTTCATCTGCTACATAAACCTAGAGCACATACGTACGTACATACGTAATCAAAATCAGGCTACAGCATTTCTTCGTCTTCTCCATCAACATCCACTGCAGATAGTCGTGTAGTTAGATGAAGCTTTTCCCACATACATACGCATGCACTTAGCCTTTAACTCGTATTGATGAAGATTTGAACAGTTAGGGATCTTTGACTATTGGCTATTGAATATGGAGCGAAACAAGTGAATGTTATTATTATGGTATTGTAGATAAATGTACACCGCATCGTTATACATTGTACAGTAACATACTAACCCTGTAATTGTAGTTACAATGTAGGCAGATAGCTACAGGGTTTTTAAATGCAGAGGGAGAGAAGAGAATGCACTTTGCAAATTTTATTGTCAATATCCAACTCGAGAGGCTTATACACTATACAATATATTATATATGCCTCAACTTTGCTACTCCTTTTTTCCTACCGATACCGTATAACTTATAACTTATGTGTGTACATTATATTATTTTATAGTTATGGGGTCGCCTATTGTTATTCTTATTTGTTTGTGCACGTGACATATATATTATATGCACATGTGTATTCAAAGTCAGCAAAATAGCAACAATGAGGAATAATGATTATATTAATAATAGCACGATACCTGTAGTTACTAGTTACACATGTGTATCTAGTTATATCGACCACTGCATGAAACCTTTCCCAGGTTTGTTTCAATATATTATGTATTCTGTGTTGTATGTATTTACTTATATGTGATCCTGCACGCTGACAATATAATTTATTCTAAAATTGTGTGCATGCATACCGAATTTAATTCACTTTAATTTGACAGTGTAGGGCCAAACCATTATTATTACCTACAATTTCGCTCCTTTTGTACCATTGCAGATTCTTACATACTTATCTGCAAACTCCATCGGAAGCTTAAAATATGCTATTCAAAGCACATGCAAATTTTGTATGGCTATCTATCTAAGTATCTGGCGATGGAAGTTGAAAGGGAGGGATGACGGCGAATGATTCCAATACACATATATAATAATTTAGAAATCATTAAATACAACTTTGATAGGGAAAAGTTTTGCACAAAATGCCATGGGATGAATGATAATTTAAATGAATGATGTAGATATATTTTGAATTTGCTAAAATACCACTTGAGTTCATACTTTTCTATTTGCAAATCGGGGATTGATCAATGGGACAAAAGGTACAAATAAACACAGATATGTATACATAATGTATATGCGCGTGTAGTTTTTCCCGAGGTATGAAGAAGCTTAGAAAATCTGCACGTGCATGTACATATAAAATAATGTATATGAGACATGAGACAATGTACGTACACACTACACACATGTATACTCATACATGAAAAGTTTTTTATTTTAGAGAAACGCTGAGAAATAGCTGCCGGCTCATAATCTACCCAGTAAAAAGTAAAATTTGTGTGTGTATGAATGTATGTATGTATGTATGTATACCTATAATGTATTTATTCGCAGGTGGAAGAAAAAAAATAAAAGGCTTTTATTGTATTTTTGTATGATTTAGGTAGGTCCATAGGAATTCTGTAGATTTTCACCAGATACATATTGCAGTTTAATTAAAGCATCGTTACGGCTCCCTGCACTTGTGCCTAGGGCCAAATAAAAGAGTACGATTTTTTCCTGTCCTATAACTACAAAGTAAAATCTGTAATATTCAAAAGTAAAGCGTAGTATACGTACATAGGTATTATTTAGACATGCATGTCCAATATAGTATATTATGTACATAATGACCAATGACGAAAAGTGTAAAAAAAGTCCTGAATTTTTTTCGCCAGGAGGATGAGCAGCAACGCAAGCACTGGTTCTAGTTAATACATCATATTACATATGTATATTCAAGTGAGCAGCAATTTTTACAAGTTTTAACATTGTCCAGATTTTTTATGTGCTTGTGATAGCATGCATGTATGTAGAATGTAGACGTTATGATTAACAATATTATGATCTGAAAAATATGAAATCCGCAAAAAATGCGCTTGAACCTCTATAATCTATCATTTGATCACCAGTCAGTGATCATCTCCAACGTCAGCTTCAGATACTTCTCTTTGCTATATGCTGCTTTTTTGCTCTTTTTACTTTACCATTCGTTTTCAACTGGCAGTTGCAGAAATTGATACATAGGTATGAAGCATGAACTATACTACTAGGCAGCACTGAAATTTTGTCAAAATAATGATGATCATTGACCATCAAAATGAATACCAGTTTGAATATTTTTCGAGTATCTATCGCATGTATTTTTTTAGTTAATATTGCAGCCACTCGTATGTATATGTTTAGGAAGGTCCCAAGGTAAGAATTCTGCTCTTTCATGACAGACCCAACGCCAAAGTTAAATGGTGTGGTGTATGATTTGGCCATTCAACTATTAAAATAAGACATTGTACGTTGTGGACATGCCCTTGTTCATCATTCATTACCATTGTTACCATAACATACGCTACAACATTATATAATATCACATATTACACTTGCCTAGGTTGGTGTGTTATATCATGTGCGATCTCAAAAAAGATGTCCCGCAAAGCCGTCCACAAAGATTCTCGTTTCCCTTGTGTAGCTCGTTGCATCCATAACTTTGAAGTTGATAATTGGTCATATTACACAGAGTAGAATCATTCATAATATTTAATATTGAAGGGCCATTGTTACCTTTTTACGTAATTGTCATATTATGCACTAATGTTACTGTTGAGCGGATTAAGAATATCAATCATTAAGTTCGATAGGAACTTCACGTGTTTTTGAAACTTAAATCTGGAAGTAGGAGAATAAAGGAAGCAGAACAATAAGTTCAACTGTCCAATCAAACTTCATATGCATGTCTGCATATTTAAGCATAGATAAATTCCACGTATTATAAAATACCTATAGTCTAGGATATAAAAAATTAGCCACAATTTATAGTTCAGAAATTAAAAATAAATTAAGAGTGTTTTGCATTACTTTATTAATTTTATCCTCTTTATCATAGATGACGACCGTCAAAATATGTAGCATGAAGAGAAACAGAGACAAAACCCTCAAAGTATACAGAACACACGCACACAGACTTATGACTTATACAGTGCGCATTAATACAGTTTCCTTTTGAATGAATGTTTATGATTTGGTATTGACATTTTGAGGGGTGTTGATTATACAATAAATCCAAGTACGAATATGTAAATGTGGTACGTAATGTTCCGTATTGTACAAAGTGTGAAATATGTACTGTTTTATTATGTAAATGCATAAAGATCTTGATAGACATTCCTTTTTTACAATAAATAATCTGACTGTATGCGAGGGAGTTCTGAGGCTCTGAGATCGCATACATGAACTGCTTATACTGTTTGAGATACATATATTTATGATACGTGCCCTATGCTATGAAAGATTTGACCTGTACACTGTATAAAATACTATTTAAGCATATTATAATATTATGTAGTGTTGAGATGACGATCACTTCACCCTTTTCTCATTGAGTTGGGGAATGCGTGAGGCTTCAATATGTACACTTGTACTTGTACGATTCAACCTTGAAGTTAAGTGGAAATTTATTAAACAAATGGAACTACCAAGTATTTTTTATAACTCATAATATTGATATGATATGATATTATGTGTGAATGTGTTTATGGTCTACAGTCTACAACATAAGTACAACGTTCTATAGCAAAGCATATAATATTATACATGTTTAATGTATGTATATTATGTATAGAACTTGCATACACAATAACAAGAGCTTTTGAATAACTGAAAGGACTAATCCAACAATGTCTTATTAGTAGGGCATCGGGAATCAAAAGAGTATAACTAATATATTATAAGAGTGAGTGCTGAAAAATTTAAAGTCTAAACATACACAAATAACTCAAGCAAATTATGAATTACCATACTAACTACATACAGTACAATATGTGCAAGCAAAAAACAACAAGAAACAGCAACCGCCGCAAATAGTTTCTCATTTTATAGTTATGTGTTGCAATTTCCATCGCTAATTTTTTATACTTAGTTTTAGTACTTACATACCTACTACATACACATACAGATGTACGTGCATGACTCTAAATTTTCCATTACAAATGCAAAGGATAACATCAACTAGATTACAATTTGCAATGACGTGCAATAAAATGATATTTTTATGTACATACATACATAGTTTTTACATCGAACAACACCTATTTTAACTACACTTTTACACATCATAATAACTTTACAATTTATTGCTTCTAGCTCGAGATCCTAGAAAGACGGAGAACCAACTATTAAGTATTAAGCATTATACTACCGCTACCGTTTAAATTCCCGGAAATATTCCTGGTAGTGCTCAGGAAAAAATAGAAATATTTCCTGGAACTTACAGTAGCAGGTTTCTCAGCCAACTCTTTCCTTGTCCCACCAGCACCCCAATGCAGGGCTTCTTTTCAATGTGAATGATTTTTAAAGGAAAAAATATTGCTTATTGTACTTGAATTTGAACTTTTTACCAGCATATTTGTGTATTTACCTAAGTACTACCTGCACAAAAGTACAAACGTCGCTATAAATAAATGTCGAGATTGCGTAAGTATTATTTACGTGTGTATAAATATAAATGGAAGCGTATAATTTCATAGTTTGACGGATGAAGGATGACAGAGATAAATATAACTCTCATACTTACCTGCTCATTTTGCAATTCAAAACTGCCAACACATGATTAAACATTTTTTTTAAATACAACACTTACTATACCAAGTTTCTAATTATACAAACATTAGTTTATTGTAACAATAGCTGCTTTTTACAATCCTCTAGTGTAATTAGTCAAAACTTTAGGATTTCGTAACACCTTCAGTTATATGCATAAATACACAAGTAGTTACATGCATACGTTGTTATAGTGTGCATCGCTTAAAGTTAAAGAAGTCTTTATGAATTTAATGATCCTTTGCAGTTTATACTCTACAAGTACAAGTATAAACAAAGCTGGAAATACATAAATATTATGCATGATATGTCTAATAAGACATTACATTGGCTTATAAATTAGACGAATCAGGATTTTTAACCCCCCAAATAATTTGGGTTTTTTCTGTAGGAAACACGCCAATGTACTTACGATTAGACGCTTCTCACACAGCGATGATCGTTGATGATGCGTCAAATTGTGGCCGGAGACAGTATTATAAAAAGTAGATACCTTATGAATATGCATTTAGGTATATTACTTATATTCCAAGTGTGGTTGAAGTTGTTGGTTGTCGGTACAACAATGACCACTGGACTGGCAAATGGAAGGCTAGAATATGACCATCACAACAAAAAATGCCACTTATGAAAAATGTTGCGTGCATACATCAAATTTTGAGAGCATGAAATATGTATACAGGTGATGTTTTTATTTTTTATCAGCCAAGGTATTTTTTAAAATGAGCAGTTGAATAAAGTGACGTACATACATATAGACACACAGGACGCAAGTGGCGTAAGTCGCAATTAAATCCAATGATCAATGCTGAAAAAGAATAAAGAATGTCCTCGAAAGCTAATGATAGAAGACTTTAGTAATGACAAGAGAAATAATATATGTATACAAAATATTTTTTTAAATATACGACTCCAGCAAGTGTTTTATTCATATTAAAGGCCCTCGGCAAACGAATGACAATGACTACCTTCTGAATTTTTGAGTTGTGTTTTACAATCCATCACAATACGTTTGATTTATTTTTCCTGTTCAAACTATTTTATTACTCTTTTACAGATAGGAGAGTTTGAAAATTCATCCCTAGTCGGGGGATTCAAGCAAGCTTTCAAGCATTCAAGCAAGCTTTTAGAATTTCCTACAGATTTTTTACCCTCTAGTTTGTGAATGATGTGCCTGATAAGACTAGATGCATGTCTAAAATATCTATACTTTTATGCGTACATAAATAGCAGCTACTAGAAATAAAAGCAAGATCTTTGTGGTTTGGTCTCTCGGCTCATTTATATGGTAAGATAATGTAATGTAAAATAAAATGCAAAAATATAAACATTTTGCAGGAACGAACAAAGTTTTTCAATTTCACAGTTATCATTTATTTTGTCGTACAATGGATTATATAGAGCATTATAATATTTATGTAGCGTATCAACTGGCTTGTTTTTCATCAATCATACTCGTATCTTCAACGTAAAGTTTTTGTTTTTTTCACTGTACTTATATCAACATGCTCATAATTAATAACTAATTTAGCATAGCATTTTGTCATTTTGTGTGTATACATGTACGTATTTAAGTATAACTTTATTATAGTTAATTTTAATTCGATAATGTTACATGTATAATTAGGGCTCTGTTTGTAGGTAAATTGAGGATTGTGTCTGCATCATAGGTCAAAATCGCCCCCTTCCCAATCGTCCGAGTGAAATTGCCAACTTTAAATTTTCCCCTGCATGGTACAGTGGTACAGCATGCAACACAGATAGAATTCGAGGCTTTCCCCGTCCTTTCATACTGTCTACCATAATTGCTTTCAGTTTACTGTCCAAAGTAAAGTATTAGTTATCTAACCATTTCCGGACTTTTTGACCAAACATACAAAACTGGAGAGTAATTTGAACATTTGATTGCGTTATGCTGTAAATATGTAAATACATATATGAGACCTATGTGTGTGCATTGTGCATACGGTAAAGTTAGAGGTTACATTTAGACACCACTCTTGAGTACAGGGTCCTCCAATTGTAGATATACTTTTGGAAACTTTCCGCTTGGGAATATTTCCCTTATGTACATATATTTACTCGATGACCTTTTGCTTATGCATTATGAAGAAATCATCGAGTAAATCTATGCACATAAGGGAAATATTCCCAAGCGGAAAGTTTCCAAAAGTATATCTACAATTGGAGGACCCTGTACATTATTGTTATACATTTTAGTTTCTATTTGAATTTCTTTTATCTTGCATGACTCGTGGTGACTTTTGTCAATCCAAATTGAGGTACGACATAAACACGGCTTCAAAATGTAAAGAAAGCATTAAACTAACCTGCAATCATGATTACTCTTTCACACTTTGATGATTATGATTTTGAATTCCACACGAAGAGCAGACGTCTTACATAATAATATTGTATACAGTATACATAACGTTTTATCGAAATTTTACATAATATTTTAGTGGTGTATTTTTTATGTTTTATAGGTTTGTGTTGGTGTAGTATAGAGGCAGGCGTCGGTTCCATTCATATTTTTTGCTAAGTATTCTGATTCGTATATTATGTACATTATTCATTATTCATAGACTTTACACGTATACATTATTGATTTTTAAGTATGTACTCAACCAAGTAAGTTAAGTTATCTTATTTTTATATTGTGTAATGTCAAAAAGTGATGTCGGATCGGGTTTTTGCGACTCTGACAAAAGAGGTAATTTTTAGGTTAATTTAATGATAGGATTTGGATAACAGTTATTTTTATCATTATAATTCATGTTATACGTTATACGCCATGGAGGTTTCTAACTAAAAATTAACTTGAAACCCTTTGTGTATGATGTGTTGCCGATTGCCACCTTAATTCTTATTTAAATTGCGCTTTCATAATATTCCCTACATCTAATTGGTTCCAACGGGAGTTGACTTACTTAGGTATATGTAATATTTACTTAAATCTTAAGTATGTATCTTGTGTATTAGGTATAAGTACTTTTATTTAGGTAATTGAACAAGCAAAGAGTGGAGAAAATGTTTAGCTCCCTTGTACCCTTTGTATTTTTCAGTTTAGGTGTGTATATTAGTGTATAGCCACAGTATACAGGTTGTACATTTTAGTATGTATAATTACACTAAAGTTATAATATGTGTTTTGTATTTTATAACTAATTAAGTAATAACGCAATAATTTAATGTTAAGTGATTGCTTAATATTATTTAATGTATTTAATGTTAAAAGCATGGTATCGCTTAAATTGTCAAAGGTATCCCAACAAAATAGGAAACGGAAATCAAAATTAACAAAGGTTACAGCTCATCTTATTCAAGTATGTGTGTATAAGTAGGTATAATATTACTTGATAATTGAGCGTATTTGTGCATAAAATGCTTTTGATATATGGCGTTGCTATGGAAACAACGTATAACGAGTGCATTTAATGTACAAATACGCGCAATTATCATTAAATTGAAACACTATGATGCGTATAGTGTCTTAATAATACAATAATATGTATGTAGTATGTACTATGTACATTGTACATGTACGTGTAAAATGTGCTTGTGAGGTAATAATCAATCAATCATTAAGCATTTTAAATGATATAACAAATTATGCATTTAAATAGTTACTATTGATATATGTACCTAATAGAGTTGTATAATATAATATGACCCAATCTGTGTGTGTATATTAATATCAGCAGGTGTAGTGAACAGTGTATAATATTTTATATTTAGTAAAGTATGCTTAATGTATCATCACGGTCAACAATAAAATAGGATGAATTTTTGAAGTAAGTTTAAGTATATTAGGTATTATTATGTGGATAGATTTATTTAGCATTAAATATATTATGTATATATACATATGTGATGGCTTCCTCATGTATGTATAGTTTTGTGGGTTCATTTCGGTTTCAGACAATGACACTGCGTCTGTTGCACTGACTCTTGTCTTTCTCTGGGTCGTAGGGTTCGAGGTCGTCTGCTGGTGTATTCAGGGCACTATAATCAATCGGAAACGAGCAGCGGAGAGTTTGGGGAGAACAAATTCCAAATAGGTATTGCCCCGGGCCGTGAGGATATCTGGCGAGGAGAAAGTTGGAGAAGCACAACTTGAAAAGCCCATAGTTGATTTTGTTACGGGAACCCTGTGAAAAAACGAAAACCATATATATTTTTC
>JAQIVE010002215.1:0-20837 GCA_034698285.1 Sminthurinus bimaculatus | reverse complement strand
ACTTATGTATGTTCGAAAAATCTGTAGACTACATATAATAACCTTATGTAAGGTAAATTACGATGGCCGGAAACGATATTTGGATCGGAGCAGGACAAAAAGACAGCACACTTCCCTTTCCATTGTCGTTCTGGATTGTCCGATACACACATAGCATAGACATGGACACACACGTGTGGACCCAAACATGGATTTGCACACATGATCATCATCATTACAATGATCAACACGATGAGCAATGAGAGGATGGCTGAATAAAATACCTAATGAAATGAATGACGATGCTGACGATAATACTTAATGGCAAAATCTACCATATCTAAGCATATGTAATATGTATGTATATGTTTTGATTTTTGATGTGTATTGGTGTATTAAATACATTTTCATCTATTATTCCATCCATTTCATCTGTGTGCTATGTATGTAATGTATGTATTACAATGTTTAGTGCCCGCTCTTTGTTCATTCAAATAATATGTACGTACATTGTCCATTGATTGATGTTTGTCCACATTGTTCAAGCTGTAAAACAGACAAAGGGAGTAGATTGTCGACATTAGTTTATTCGTTAAAAATAGGATAAAAAAATAATAAAGAGGTATTTTTGATTCAATGAATTTAAAATAGATGCATGCATTTATTATGTATTATTGCAATAATTTATGTATAATACCTATATATTTACTTACTTACTTACATGGTATTATTACATACAATCTGAATTTTGATCCTCATCGCTTTATTCTTATTCATAGCTTGTAGCTTGATGACTGATATGTACATTTACAAGTGACAGCATAAAATTATAAAATTGAATTAAAGGTAGACAACAATAAGTGAGACAAAAAAGTTTACTTTGTATTTGTCCCTTTACATTTTCCTCAGTGAGTCTCCAGTATTTTTAAAAGCTTGCATCATTGTTTCATCTGTCTGTGTACATTGTAAAGCTGGACAGTGGTGAAAAATGCAAGGAATAATAAACTCAAAGTGCTAAAAGTGTGTGTAAAGTTAAAGTTGAAAAGTTTGTGCCAATTTATACAAGGAGAAAAAAGGCTGCTGAAAATTATTTTTCAAGAAAAATTGCAATTAAATTCAATACAGTAATGAAGCAGTTTATCTTGTTGATTTTTTTGTCTCTACTCGCCTTGACTCTGTCTCTCGGTAAGAATTTTCTCGGTTCTTTCAAGTTTTCCACAAGTTATCTACAATACAATTAAATGTTATGAAGAAAGGAAAAAATTTTGTATGAATGAAATTTCAATTTGAATTTGTTTTTAATCTAACACCAAGAAGCGGAGGAAGATGATCTTTTGAAAAGCTGCCGAGGAACGGAAATCCCGCCGCGAGTCAGTCACTTCAATGGAGTGGGAGCCCACGGCTACTTTGAGACGGCGGCGAGTCCGCATCCTGGCATTGAAAAGTACACCAAAGCCCGACTTTTTCAAGGAGCCTCCATGAAAACGCCCGTCTTCATCCGATTTTCAATGGCTAGTCAGGATCCGGTTATACCCGACGCCAAGGGCTTCAGCATCCGATTCTATGGCTCGGACACTCTGATGGACATTGTGGGTCAGCACATTCCCAACTTCCTGCTGAGTGACCTGGACACCTTTCACACCTTGGCGTCCGCTCCAAAAAACCCCAATAAAACCACCCAGGATGTCAACGGCTACTGGACGTTCAACAGTCACCACCCCCAAACCCTGCTGCACAATTTGATGCTGTTTTCGGATCCCTTGGCCGATTCCACGGCGACCCCTGCCCTTGACCTTGGCTATCCGACCTCTTTCAGATTCCTCCCTGGCGGAGCGATTCACACCTATAGACTGACTAACGAAAAGGGCGAATCCTTCTGGGCCAAATTTCATTGGACCCCTGAACAAACCCCCAAAGAGGGCGAGCTGCTAAATAATGCGACCAATTTAAACTCGGCCCTCATCGACCTCTACTCGGCCATCGATATGAACAAGTTCCCCAGCTGGTCCTTTGGTATGCAGGTGATGACTCTGAAGCAGGCGGAAGACCTATGCGTGACCTCCGACTCCCATGACCTCACCCGACTCTGGCCCATGGACACCTTTCCCCTGATCCCTCTTGGCAAAATTGTTTTGAACCAAAATCCCCATGACTATTCCTCGGACGTGGAGCTGGTCGCCTTTGACCCGAGTCTAATGCCCAGTGGCATTGACCTCAGTCCTCCGGAACTTGACCCCATCATGCCCCTGCGAGTGGGCGCGTATAAAATGATGCAAGCCAAGCGTCTTCCCACCAATTCCTCAAAGTTGCCCATTAATGGGCTCAAGTTTAGCCCCAGGGCCAAGCCAGGCCCGAGCACTTGTGGAGCCACTACGGGCCCAATGTCAATGTCAAAAATGATGGGTGAAGAGCCAAAATTTGAAAAATTGTTGGAGATGAAAAAGGGCCGAAAAATTGACTTTGCGGCTCAAGCTGGAGACTTTTACAAGGGACTGAAGGCAGAGGATCAAAAGAGGCTGGCGAGGAATCTTGCGAGCGGAATGCGGGGAATTAATCCAGACACAAAGGTGAAAACGTTAGAATATTTCAAGATGGCCGGGGAACAACTTCAAAAGGATGTTGAGAGCATGCTTAAATAATTTTAATTATTGTCTCCAAAAAAGATGCAAAAATACTAGTGAAATACTCGACATATTAAATCTGTAATTATTTTTAATTTAATTTGGTAATAAAATAAAAAACGTTTTCTTCATTATACTGATACAATCTTGTGCGTCTACTAAATACATGTAAAAAATTCGTTCAGGATCCTTTTTAACAAAATAAAAGCCTCAAACGGCGTTCAAGTATTTCATTTCTTTTTTGGTGATAAGTTTCATAGTTTTTACATCTTTGCCATATTTTAACCCATTCAGTGCTATACTCGCGTACTTTTACTTTACGTTTGCGGGCAAACCAACAAATGTGCATGCAAAATTTTATGCATAAAATACACAAGTTACTTGACAACTTTTGCCCCAGAAAAAAAGAGTGATCCATGTTTATGAACAAAATATTAGAATGAGAACACTGTTGCAGTTAGTTTTTGTGTAATTTTCCCGGCAGCTTTATTTATTCCTCATTCTCATCATCAATCAAGTGGGATCGCACATTATGTATGTATGTAGTATGTAGGTATCTCGTGTGTCGGAAAAGTTTCCAAGTTTTCCAAACAGTTTTTACATTAGATAAACATATGTGCTTGATACATTATGTAAGTAGTAAGTAGCAAGTATCTACTATCTGAGAACACAGCCGTGTGGAAAGTGGAAAATTACGGAAAATTATGAAATTTCGTTGCTTTTGTTACCAAAATCCTAGGCCGAAAGCCGACTTGCAAAATTGGAAAGAGAGTCGAGAAGAAGGCAAAGTACCGCAGGTATAATGTGTAATGTGTAATATGAATTTGTATGTATGTGTAATGAAAACTGAAAACTGCGAAATGCGAAATAAAAAATTTGCACATCAGAGGTTGAATAACCTTTTACATAAATGGTGTATCCTGAGGAACTTTGTACATAATACATAAGCAAAGAAGTCAACTGTTTACTGTAAACTTTTAGGTATGTATAATGTATATAGCCGCAATAGGATCAACATTGACCTGGTTTACTCAGTATAGCTTTTCCCTGGTTTTCCCACACCGCACAACAAGTTTGATGGTACGCAGAGAGTGCAATCAGCCAAATGGGAAAAGTTTTATTGCTCAGCTGCTTTCACCATGTTTTCCCTATGTATTCAGTACATATTCAGCATTCAGGCTATACAATGTGTACATACTTGAGTGGTTATGTAAATGAGAGCTCCAGCTTGCACTTTGTACATAGCCTGCTTTCTACTTTCCAATTTCCACCTTGCACTACTGCCCATGTACATAAATATTTTGTACAATAGTTTGTACAATAATATTATTTAGTTCACCCAAGTATGTAAGTAGATAGCATTCTCTACAATAAAAACTGCTTTGAGCTCGATAGTAAGATGTATTTCCATCTGTTATGCTTGTATCTAGCTAGAAGATTTTTTCCCTGCAGCTACATATACATGCTATACAGACAGAAATACACGTAGAAAATTTAAAAATCTAACGAGATGAAGAACGAAAAAGGGACCAACTACCTGCATTTTTAGGTGCAGGTACGGTTTTCTCTGTGGCACATATTGTGTGCATAAAAGTAATGCAGACACTCTAAGCATTTACATGGTCGATTGTGTACCTAGTATGTACGCTTTGCACTGTGCACGTGTACGATATGATTGTTCAATATAATAACCCGTTTCAGGTAATACAAAAGTTGTCGTTTGTGTGGTTGGTGGTTGGTGCAACAAGAGGACAAGTGAAGACACAAGACACCAAAAAGCCACATACATACATATAGGCACTTACATACATATATTTCATACACTGATGTATGTAGGAAAAATAAAGAATTCATATTTAGTTATCATGGACTCACAGTCGGAATAAAACGGTCACAACAGGTGAGCAGGCATTTTCACCGTGAACCCTGAAAACAGAAAACAGCAGTAGCATTGAACACTGAGCTGTGCTGTGCAAAAATTAAAATCGATCCTTCTCTCCCCTTCTTTCGTTCTTTCTTCATATTTATGTATGTAGGTATGTACATTGTACATACATGCATACTGTTCATCCATATTTATGTATGTGGAGTGTTGGTTCGATAGTTACTGAAGTATAATATGATAGCCATGTGGTAATATTATATTCACTTGATGTGTGGCAAATTAGCATGAGAGGGTATTATGTGACCAATTGGCCTTGTCTTTACACAGAACTGCTGTGTGACAGCAGTCAATTTGGTGATTTATTGAACGAATGTAAGACATTATTATTTGAATGGAAGCGTCAAAGTAAATTCACTGTGTATACTCTTACTTTTGCTTACTATTTACTATTTGCTACAGGTAGATAAGTAAGCACATTTTCTATACCTACTTCATATGTGCAGGGTCCGGCAGAAAAGACTGGGAAAGCTTCATTTAAAACAATGGGAACTTTGAGCACGGAAAGTTTCCATACACCAGTCTTTTCTGCTGGACCCTGTACTTGTGTCCACGCTCTGCTTCTCTCTCGAGCACAACTAATTCTCTTCAATTAATTATTCGTAATTCTTAATATATAAGTCGATGATAAAAAGTATAGAGCCAGGATTATTGTACAAAAGTATCCTCGCGTAGAAGCAAAGGACAAAATATCGACCCTTTTGCCCTTCATTTTCAATTCAGGACGACTCCGCGATATTTATCGAGTAGGTCCTATATTATGTAATTAACTAAATGTATTATGCGTGCAAGTACCGCCTTTGGATTTTTTTCAGCTTGAGCAAAATTACAGCATATATTATGCATACATATCAATTATCAATATTAAGCAGTCACATACTCCACATTTATCCATAATATCTATGTATCTGCTTGCTCTCCTTCTTTTGAAAGTTAAACAACTTTAACTTTTCTTTCGCCGTCTATTAGCATGGAGAAAGTAAAATTTTGAGCCATCATTTTATTAAAAACAGAGTAAATGAAGAAAAAGTATAAGAAAAGATAATAGTATCTAGTTTTTATTTTTTATACGCTCACACACACACACCTACAAGTATTCTATGTACATGAAGTCAACCTTCTACCTCAACTCTATGACCCTTTGACCATTATAGGTCTAAAAACTCGGGAATTTATCGGCTTGTTTGTATACATAATACATACAAGGACAAAGTTGAATGTTGAACGTTAAGATGAGTGGGAGTTTTCTTTTCCCCTGCTCATATTCTCTCCTTTCAAATAGATAGTATACACATTACACATATTTCAGTTGGCAGTTTTTACTGCCTTTTATACTTGGTGTCTATCATAAATATGTATACCTACTTTTTACTTTTTACGCATCATGGAGAAAGCCAAGAGAAAGTGGCCAATATTTTTCTTGTTTGGTTAGTACATACATACTTACTTATAGTTTTTATTCAAATTGCGGCTCAAATTTTACTTTCTCCATGCTAATATTATGTAGATGGCAAAAGTAAAATTTGAGCCGCAATCTGAACAAAAACGAGAGAATACACTACACACGTACAAATGGAATTGGGTACTACCCAATGGGTAGACTACTAAATAGCACTACCTGTACTCCTTTCCTCTCCTTGTCGTTTGTCCCTGTCCAGTCTCAGTTCATCAGTATCAGTTTTCACTTGTCATCATCATCTAGTTGTCTCAAGTCTGAGTAGAATAGAAATGTGTGTGGACACTGGACACCCTGTAATCATCACCCCATTACCCCCATTACCCATTACCATTCGTTTGTATGATATGATATAATTACACCCTTTAGCTTTTTTTCTTTTCATTTGGGTTCCACGTGTACTTAATGTGTACCATATATCATATATCAATATCACTGTGCACAAGTGGCATCGTTTTTTCCTTTCGCAAAAGTTGACATTGCCTTTTCCTCGTCACAAGAAAGGAGCGTGTAGAGTGAAAGCATAATATACATATATGTGTGTGTATTGTGTGCATAAATCATGCGTATATTTTTCATTTTCACATTTCAACACAAAATATTGTGTAGACAAAAGACAAAACACAAGCCGAGTATTGATTTATTAATTGATATTCTTCGCCCTTTCCCATTTTCTCAGTGTGTGTGTGTATGTGTGTGTTTATGTAAGTTCAGTACTCTTCTATTTTGTTTAAATACTCCTGTATCCTGTATGTTTTACACTATAAAATCTACGTATTCATGCAGCAGCAATCATCACTCTGTACTCTGTACGTACTTGTGCTTCAATATTTTTTACTTTTTTCTTTTTTACTGTGTCGAATGTGTACAGTAGAGTTGAAAACCAACAGCCGACTGCTGACTGAATTTAATTATTTAAACTGTCAAACTGTACAGTGTAAACAAAGTAGAGCGAGGAAAAAAATCAACATGCGTACATAGTTAACACGTAGAATAGTGAGCAGCTACATTTTTTTTCAAATAAACTGCGGAGAATTGCATACATACATAGTACATAGAAGAAAACGATGGACAAGGAAGAAGAATCCAGTCAGTCGGATTCTCGTCACGTCTCAGGTTCCAGCTCTAGCCTAAAACTAAAGTGCCAACAATATACATAATTTTAATGATAAAAACCAAGGATTTCTGACTTTTTATAAATATTATGTAGAATAATATCATAAGTAAGTAAAAAGGTGCAAAATTTAGACAAGGGCAAAATGTTCGTCGTGGAGGAAGTTCGGGGGAACTTGAACATGTACCATCTATTCTCCCGCCTCCACCTCATTCCCATAGTTGTGGACCGAGTCCAAGGTCAAATCAAGATAACTCCGGCTAGTGACCGCAAGTCGTGGCTCCTGTGGAAGATGAACTTTGCCCTCGTCCTATGTCATTGGCTGTACATGGTCTTTCGTCTCGCTCAAGTTTTTTACGCTCCAAAAACTTATCTCAAGTTGAATCACCTTCCCCTCCACTTGGGGTTCAGTCTCTTTTATGGCGCGGCCATCTTCTGGATCTTCACCCTATATTTTCGGCATCCGGATATCACCGTGGCCATTTTTAACTGCCTCCTCGCTGGCCAAGATGATGTGGACAGTCGGAATAAAATTGCGGTTCAACAAAATAAAAGTAAAAAATCCAAAGCCAATAATCCAAGTTCACAGAATAATGAGAATAATGATGGTCCTCCATCGCCTCCGCCTCCTGCTCCTCCTCGAAAATTGTGGAACCTCCGAAAGTTCTCTAAGCAAGAGCTGTACGTCATGTGTCTTCCGTACAGTGTCTACTCCGGCCTAATTTTCTACATGGGACTTCACTGCTACGATCCCACCTACAACCACTTTATCTGCTCCTCCATTCTGGAGTATGTGGACAGCGGGAGTCGCTACCACTGGTTTGTTCCCCTGTTTGCCCTAGTCGAGGGTTATATGATCACATTTTGGGCCGCCTCCGGCTCCTTCCTCGGATTCCTCTTTTTGGTCTTTTTTCAAAAAATTATGAGCCGAATTGACATTGGAGTTCGACATTTGGGGTATTTTTTTTAACTTTTTTATGAAAAACTTTTTTTTATCAAAGGGAACTTTTTTCATAAATTTTTGTACACGTTTTTTCGTAGTGCAACGAAAAATTCGTGGCTTCTTCACCACCGGATATCGGCGTGCTATCAGGACGTCCGAGAGATTCAGCTGCTAATTCAGGCCTACAACGGGGGCTTTGCCTATGTCATCTTTATCAGCAAGATATTGAGTATGACCATCTCCATAATTTTGTGGACCTTTTCCATCCGACTGATTCAGATGCAGAGTGAGCCCTTGATGGCCGGGTTTTATGGACTCGTTGCCTCTCAGTTTGAGATGGGGTTCGTCGTTTGCTTCGAACGAGCTTTTGCCATCCCAAAGGCCGTGTCAAAGTACAAAAAGGCAATTTCAAAGGCAGCCTCGCAAAACAGTACAAAAATTACAAGTATTGCTCAAGTCGCTGGACAAGTTCAGCCAAAGCCAAATAAGGTAAAATTTAAAAAAAAAATATATTACGTAATTTTTCAAAGTATTTGTTATTCTTTTTTTGTGTATTTTCACGTTTTGATCGTAATTTTATTTTTTTGACAGCCTCGGCGCTACGATTATGAGCGAGCGACCAATTCCATTCCTAACAAGTGTGGGATCAGAGTTGGTCATTTTAACTATATGGAACGAGCCGTGACCTTGGGCTTTATAAATTTTGTGTCAAAAAATGTTTTCAAGCTGCTCATAACTCTCCGGAAATAAAATTGTTATTGCTATTTTAAAATGAAAATGGTTTTAAATACAAAATACGTTATTTTTAAAAGAACCAAGTTAACAATTGTATTTTTGTAACACTGAGGAATAATAAAGTTACAAGCTAAATTATAAAGTATCTTGTTCATACTTCGTATAATATAAAATACTTTTTTCATTTTATTAACTCGATAGAGAATTTTGTGGTTCATATAATATGTAATATTTTTTCTTTCTTCTGATGAAAGTTGAGGGTCAGTCTATGAAATTATTTTCTTTTGTTGGATTACTTTTTGTTGGATTAGTATGTCACACGACGATGCCTGGGTGTTGAGCTTTTTCTGCCTTTAGATGATCCCGTTTGGAAGAATTGGCCGAACCCTCATGATCCTCATTCAAGTCATGGTTTCCGTAAATTATGACGGCCGCTAGGAAGCCGCAGCACAGAACAGCGGACAAGGCGAGAGCAAGAGCAATTTGAATGTACTCGCTGACGGTGCACGTTCGTTTCTTTTTTTCCTCGGTCTCGACTCGAGCTTTGGGCTCCAACTCAAAGACGCTGCCCACGCTGTCGAGACTGTAGCGGGAGAGCTTCTTGGCATCAAAGTTTCCCCGGGGATGATCACCCACGTATCGGGGCTCAAACTCAAGGTCCCTGGCGAGGGGGGCGTGAGGAGCGAGGGTGTCCAAGAGGGGTACCAAATCAGCTTGAATTGCGGCGTTGGGATTCTCAATTACAAGTTGACCCGACCCTTGACCTACGTTCACGGTAAACGCCTTCCTTTTGGGTTCCGAGTCGACGCCACCTCCTGATGGCATTTTTCATCCTTTTGAAATTTTCAGGGGTCAATCAATTCAAATTTTGGTTCCTTTTGTCCATTGTGGCCACCCGATGGATGGAAAATAGAAAAGAAGAAAAAGATAACAGATAACGGATGACGAGTGAAGAGTCCAATGTCCAATTGTTTTATTTTATTTTCCGTAGAGACGAAATTCGGAATCGGAGTTAATTTTTAATTAAAATTTGATTGAAAATTGAAAATTAAAATTAAACCCCTGTATAAAATCACATATCCAAGATCCAAGTGTATCGTGTCCAGTCCTGCACAAGAAATAAATTTTTATGAAAAATCTTGGAAAAATGCAAACTTTTTTACCACATTGATGAAAAAAATGGACAAGAAAGACTTGCTTGATTTTTCCCGAAAATTCAAACGCTGGAGTAAAAAAACCTTTAAAGGTTTTTCTGAAAACTTAAAATTAAAAATAAGGTTAAAACTCGAAATTGTGTTACAAATAATTAAAGTTTGCCCTGCTGTTAAGTGTGTTTGATAGCATAATGCAAGTTAATTTCGTTCACCAAAAGTAATTGGAGTTTAATTTTAATTAACCATGATTACAGTGTGTTTATAAAGTAAGTATAGTTTCTTGTTATTTCTTGTTGTCTTGTTTGCTTTCACATTTTCACGTTTCATAATAAGTTTACATACTTATTTTAATTTTTAATGTTGAACGCAATAGTAATGTCCTATTATTTAATTATTTAATGTTGGTATAAAATGAATTGTTTAATGTTCCATAATATTCTCATAATTTATGGAATTGTGGAATGAAACTTGTGTCATAATTAAGTAGGTATTATCTTTTGGATTGACAGATAAACGCAGCAAGCAATAACATCAAGAATTATTATTAGCATCGCATCATGTATTTTAACATTTAAAATTCAATGTTTGTCGTCAAGTTCAAGTTGAAGTCCATGTCACGTCAAGTCAAAATCTGTCTGATTTGACACTAGAATCCAGAACCGACCACTAATAGTTGTCAGTCATTGTCATTGGAAATTGAAATGGACTTGTGTGTCAATTGTTGTCAGTCGCTTCCTCCTCGTCCTAAACCCCTGTACAGCGGCGAGGACGATGACAATATTATTGATAATGACAAAATTTCGGCTGCGGATGAAAATCCCCAACAATTTGTAGTATTACCAAGTTCAAATCCTATTGAAATTTCCAAAGCTCTGTCTTCAATCTACAAGTTAAATTATTTAAATGCATTCCTGGATCCCAGTGACCCTGATCCATTAATGGCAGAAGAACCCTCATCCTCATCATCAGCATTGTCTCCAGAGTCGGAAGGACGAATTGTAAATTGGAACTCAAATTTGACTGTAAAGCTGTGTGACATTTGTCTCGAGGCTCTAACCACTCTGTATAAATTCTATGATGGCTTCAATCAACTTCGAACTCTCGAGTCCTGCTTGGCCAAAGACATTCAAAAGTTGGATCATTGTATTCAAGCCCATGAAATTATTCGCAAGATTAAAAAGGAGAAGGACGACGAAGTGGAGATGGACCCAGATTTAGATCCACGATTCAATTCAAATTCAAATCAAAGGTATAGGGATAGAGATGCCTTGGGATTTTGTACGAGTGAATATGGATTTGACGACTCTTCTTGTGCACCTGAGGAACTTGATGACGAAAATTCCAATTCGAATTCAAATTCAAGGTCTTTTTCTAGAAAACGGGCTTCAAACATATCGCCATTTGGACCATGGGTGGTAAGCGTTAGTTTTACAAAGCTTTAGCTTAATAAGCATGCTCATTAAGAATTTATAATTTTACTGAATATTATTTGATAATAGCAACATTGTATTATTAGTATAATAATCCATCCGTTATGTATTTTGACAATTGTATTATTAGGTCGTTAAGAAGCTTGAAAATGACCCACTAGCTCAGTCTGCTCTTACAGCTAATGGTCGAGCCAAACGTACAATCAAAAGGCCAAGAAAAATGAAACAAACGCCCAAAAAAGAATATTCTGAACCTGATGGCGAAGATAGTAAAAGGAAGGTGGAGACGGAAGGAGAAGAAGAAGAAAAAGAGGGAGATGAAGTAGAGACGATAGATGGACCGAAAGTTGAGGAAGAGGGCGAAGTAACATATTTGGACAGTAATGATGAGGACTATGACGATTCTCCAGTTGGACCACCGGACGATCCTGAGGCTGACAGTGATTTTTATATAGAGGACGATGGGGAAGAAAGTATCGAAGAAAATGCAACGGACAGTGGTACGATTTTTATAATATTTGACATTTGAATTCGCATCATTCATAATGCATTCAATTCAATAGTAATGATTGTTTTCATGGTTAGACAAAAGGAATAAAAAGTTTTACTTTTTATGATTTAAAAAATAACAGAGGGGGAATGGAAGGCTGAAAGAGAAATTAAGCCTAGAAAAACAAGAGCGAGGAAGCCTGCCAGAAGAAGGGGTAGAAAAGCGGAAAATCTTGTATCTGAAAATGATGCTGATGATAACGATAATGATGACGACGAAGCCGAACCAGTTCGCAAGAAAAAGTCAACAAGGACATCCAAATCCTCGGACGGAGTAAAAAGGAAGAGGAATAGAAGATCAAAATATTCAGAGAGCGAGAAGAGGATTCGGATAAGAGAGACAGAGAAGGAGAAAAGGGAGAGGAAAAAGATTGATAAAGCCTACAAGCGACGTAAAGTTAAAGTCCCGAACCCATGTTGGTATTGTCCCTTGGATTTCCCCACTCCGGCGGATTGTCTGACCCATACGATGGAAGCCCATTTCCAAGAGCAACCCGGATTTTCCATTTGTCAAAAATGTTCAAAGATTTCAAACTCAAAAATGTCTCAAGCGGTAATAAAACGATTTGAGAACATTATGTATTCGTTTATTTTAATTTTGATTCAACTTCATCTTCAATTTTATTTCTATTCGTAAGTTTAACCCAAATTATATAATATTATGGTATAATTCTGTTACAGTTTCATGACGAAAAGCAGTGCGAGTCTCTAAAACCGGGAGAAATATTACCTATGTTACAATGTCCACAATGTCCAAAAACGGTAAGGATAGTATAAAATTTCCCTACAATAGGTGCAAAAACTATACAATAGCAATAGCTATTAGCTTTTGATTATGTGGCAAGTACTTTCTTATTGATTTATGATTTATTTGCAATTTTAATCCACAGTTTCCTCTGCAGTACTACTTGACAGGTAATTTGCTTAGACCGTGATAAGAAATAACTAAAAGATTTATAAAAATGATAATGTATGTGACTGAAAAGTAACACATAAACTCAATGCATTTCTTCCTTTTTTTAGCGCACATGGTCATTCATCGGGATGGATTTCTGGAGTGTAAGTATGAAGGTTGTACTTTTCAAACGAAAAATAAGTATTCGCTACAACAACATGTTCGAGGTCAACATAAACCTTTGGATCAGCCTATAGAGGAGAGGTAAAAAACTTGGAATTTTTTATTGTTTGAAGCACAATCGGCAATAATGAAATACTTGCGTAAATGCTAACGTATTTTATTATTGCCGATTGCCGATTACCTATATTATGGACTTATTTTAATTTTCCTTGATTAGTTTTGACTATTTTTTTACTATACGTGCACTTTAATCTGAAATTACATTTTAATGACTTTAAAAAACAGAACCTGTAAAGAATGCGGCCGAGTTTTTAAAACCAAAGTAAGTAAATGTCACAATTGTCACACATGATTTACATTTTATAATTATTTGTTTTTATTTAATCGAGTTGTACCGTGAAATTGTATCTTACATTAAATATGAACGAAATACTAAGCTACATGACTAATAAGATGCATATTATAATATAATGTTTTACAATAATTTATAGGTGAGTCTTCATTCACATTTTGTAAAATACCATACCGAAGAAGGATCCAAGAAATACCAAATTAAGCAGAGAGCTCTTCTCGACCGTCAAAAAGAGGAAAGGAAAGTTAGATTGGCAAGCAGAAAGAGTATTTGTCAGGATTGTGGTGTGGATTTTATCACTAATCTCGCTTTGGTTTACCATCGGAAAGAGTTTCACAAGTCTAATTTTACGCTCGTGTGCGAGATATGCGGTATGTCTGATATTGTAAAACATTGAAGTAACATGCATCAAAAAATAAACTTTGTGAAAAACAACAAATGATAACTTTTTCTGCCGTTTTGATAATACAGGAAAGGGCTTTGCTAGACAAGCTACTCTTCGAGTAAGTTACATTGTATTTTATGTCATTTCGAAAAATTATATTAGGTGTACAGGTTATTGTTGGTTGTTGGTCATTAAATTTCCTGGTTCTTTGCTCTTTTCCTTTAGTATCATATGGAATATGTACACACAACGGAGCGGAACTTCTTTTGTGATGCGTGTGGAAAGAGTAAGTTATTTTAAAATAAACTTTAACCTGTAATTATGCTAAATTAATACATTGTATAATAGCATATTTTTGTAAATGAATTGTTTCATTTAGGTTTCAAAACGGCGACAAATCTTAAGGATCACTACAAAAGGTAAACAAATATATGTTAAAAGTTTAATATTAAACGTCTTTGCAATGAACTTTACTCTTACTGCCAAGGCTTAGTACTTAGTATGCAGTATGTGTAGCATTTACGGAATATTCGTATTGGTAACGATACTGGACGTTTAATTAAACGTTTTATAATATGATATTATTTGAAGGACTCATGATGAGCAAGGAAGACTTCAGTACAACCTCAGTATGAAATTGCATAATCAACGGCGAAAAGCAAGGGGTCAGGCTCTTGCTATCAGTCTCAATAGCGGTAAAATTGTCCCTGGGCAACATTCCTTGGCCGGTACTCAGCCAACACCTGAACAACTACTGGGATATAATCTCGGAGAGCCAAGTACATCACATAATAACAATAATAGTAGTAATAGTAATAGTCAAACGAGTGACCACCAAAATAATATGTTGTCAGCTGCAAGCGCTCCCAACAATAATCCACCACCACCATTTAATTTCGGATTTAATTCAAACTTCCATCTAGGATTACCTTTTCCCTTGACGAATCAATTCAAACCAGATAATAATATGTCTTAGTCGTATTTTTTTGCAAGCATGTGTAGTATGTGTGCAATTTTTAACGTTAATAATATCATAACAATAAGTAAGTACATTTAATATTCATGAACGGTAACAATGAATACATCACATTTCATATTTAAAAAGTATGAATTAATTGTGATTATACTTATAAAAAATGAAATGAATATTGTTTTTTGTTTTTTTTTATTTGTTTATCACAGTTACAAATTAGGTACATGAAGCAATTTATTTATAATGCTATTAGGTAAATTACGTAAACATGTAAATAATAATTGTGAAACAATCTTCTTTTACATTTTTGTCTTACATGATGCAAGATGAAATAAAACAAGTAAGTAGTAGTATAGGTCAAAATACATGAAATGTTATTGTTGATGAATCACAGTTTTTTTTCATTATTTATACATAAATTATCAATATTGTCATGTTTCGAGTGATTGCAGCAGTCGCTGAATCTCTTTATCGTTTGTCACTTTTATCATTGATTTTTCATTTTTTTCTAGCACCTCTTTCATTAATGCCCCGTGGTTACGCCGATTTCTCCAGTAGCTCGTAAAAAGCCAGTAAATGATCGAATCTTTGGTGAAGAAAGTCTGCCAGAAAGATTCATAGTTACCATTACAGCACAACTCTCGATAAACTATTCTTCTGTAGCACCTAATTAAGAGGCGATATAGATTCAAGTAGAAGGGCAGCTGGATCCAAATAATTAAATTCGCCTTATCAAGGAGCATATCCTTAACCTTCCGGTAATTACCACAGACTACCCAACCATGATTTTTATCAACAAAGGTTTGCACCTCATTTACGGCTTCATGGCTTGGCCTTTCAGTCCATTCTGGCATCTAAAATTAGATATTTTTATAGTATGGTTTATTCTTTATACCTACCATTATACGCGGATCCATATTATTTTATTATATGTATCATGTATGTTTAATAAGTTTCATAAAATCAATACCCAGAAAACTTCGTCCAAATCCAAGCAAGGTATATTTAATAGGGAACTAATTCTTTTTCCTAGCGTTGTTTTACCACTGGATGTTGATCCAATGATATAGACCCGTTTTACTTTCATACTTAAAATCTTTAAATGTTTTATATGCAAAAAATTCAAGTTTAAATAATATAAAAACGTATTAACTTAATTGTGGTTTAACTATGATATAAAATACCTGATTTATTGATCTATACTTATAAGTACTTAACGGTACATTGACGTCGCATTCTCGTTATACACTGACAGCAATTAAATCTTTGCTTAATTACTTTAATTAATGTACTCATCGGCATCCTTGCGGAAGCGCATTTTCAATTGTCATTCAAAAGATAAAAATTTTGAGAAAAAAAAATTCAAAGATTTCAAAATTTGACATCGTTTATAGTTTTATAGCATTTCGCTAAAGTTAACTTTATAGTCGATTACATGACTGTATTTAGTGCCCCAGTCTGAGGTAGGTAGTTGATAATTAGATAACTACAAGCTACAGGCGTGATAACATGTAGATGTTGATGTGTATTTTATTAGCCAATTTTTAAAGGCTAACTTTTGAAAAGTGACAAAGTTTAGCTAGATAGAGGCTAGATTATTATAGTATTATTTGGTTTCTAATTTTTATGTACATTCTACATTAGTTAATTTTGTTTATCTTCCTCGACTTATTAAATCTTGACTTAGCAATATTGAATCATGGTGAGTCAAAAACATTATCTCAATCTTCAATCATATGCCAAAATATATTGCATTTCAAAATTTAAAATGATATTGTCCGTTTTTGCCTGAAATCTGAAATTATATTTACAGTTTTTTTTTAATTTGTAGGAACAAGAAGTAGAGGATAATAATATGTCAAACATACAAGGGCAAAATAATTCTGAAGAGGACTACTTTAACATTCAATTGTGTGCAAACTGTTGCTCTCCATTTCATTCTCCAAAAATAAAAACTAAAACAGAAGTTGGCCCTGCATTCCAACTTTGTGAAACTAATACTAACTTCAATAATACAAATAATGATACAGCAAGTGCGACTAACGAAAACGATAGTGAAAAGAGATATCAGAATGACAATGAGATAATTGAGGATGAAAACCAAAGTAGTGTGAATTTCATGCTCTCAAAAATTTACAACTTGAATCTTTTCCCTGTCCTACTTGAAAAGCGAAGAAATTCATCATCATCATCGTCAGCATCAGCAACAAACCAGGATGATCAAATTGATGTCAATCTAAACTTCAATCTGTGTTTTTCATGTTCCCAAATCCTTCAAAAGTTGTACAGTCTCTTTGATCAATTTACGACGCTCCGGAAATTTGAGTCACATCTCAACAAACAGCTTGACTCTTTAAATAAGTTGATCACTCAAAGTCCAGAGGATGATGCTTCACGAGAGCTTGCATTGTCATTGAGACAAGATATTTTTAAATCCTCATCCAAAAGCAACAGCAATAACAATAACAATAATGCTAGCCAACAATCATATTCATCTACTGATGGACCCTGGATAAAAATACCTCGTTTAGAAGACGTGAGAGTTGAAGACCTTGGCTATGCACCCCCTTCCCTCCGGCATCTTTATCCGCAGGTCACTTCCAAGCGTCGTCCTCGTCGTTCTCGAAAGAAGAAAACTCCGTGTGTTGATTTATTATCCGACACTTTGTCCGATAGTGAAAATGTTGGTGGTGACGATTATTTTGATGATGATAATGACGCAGACTTTGAGCCGAGTCAGGAGATGTATGGCCATGATGACATTCCGGATATAAAATTGTTTGGCAGTCCCGCCGTAAATGATACAGGTTGGATAAATTTAAGTAATTTTTCAAGAATACTTTTATTTTACAAACTATGCAGCGGTACTAATTTTGTTGCATTTGTATATGATATAAATTAAATTCTCAGGTAACTTTGGTGGGGATTATGGCCTCAAGACCAAAAAACAAACTAAACGTGGTGGTCGTGGTAAAAGAGCTTCCAAAAAAGCTGTGCAAAATAGAAAATTGTTATCAATGAAGATGGAGTCAAATTTCGATGACGATGACTATGACCAAAGTCAAGAGGAAGAAGAAGAAGAAGAAGTTCCTGTGAAAAGAGGTCGAGGACGACCAAGAAAGAATGATAGAGCATCAACATCATCCAGCATAAAATCCTCCTCTCGAACAAAATCAAAAACAAAAGCCAGCAATAATATGAATCAAGATCAAACTACGAGCAACAATCCTAATTATAATCTTAATAGTAGTGGTGATCCGGACTTTGATGCCTTTTTCGCTGAAAATTTTCCACTTCCCCGCATTCCTGGTGAACCCATCGTGATGACGTATGAACAAGTTTTGGCCAAAAAGAGAGCTCAGAAGGAAGCGGATGAGGCTCTACTTCTGGGACATAAACAGAGCCGAAGAGCTAGAAAGAAGAATTTCCAGTCACTTTATTCAAAGAGACAACAGAAATGCCCTTGCCCTTGTCTCTATTGCCTTGAGGACTTTCAAACGGCCGAGGAACGGGCGACTCACACTCGAGAGAAACATTGTAAAGGAGTTCGCAAGTACTTGTGTTTAACCTGTGGAGCTACATTTAAGGATGCAGGCCATTTCAAGTCTCACGAGTTGGCTGCCAAGTGTACCGAAACCCGGAGTGGAATCCAAATCGGGAGGAAGAAGAGACAAGCAAAGAAGAATGAGACAACCGAGTCCACTTCCGAGGATCCTACCACTTCTACTACTACCAACATTTCCACAGATGATCCTAATCCTACTACTGTTGACGATGATCTGACAGCTGCAGTTGAAATGACAGAAACTACTTCTTTGGATGAATCTAATGCTGACGCCGCCACCTCCGCAACTACAAAGGAAGCGAAAGCTGTTGAAGAAAGAAATTTTCCATGTACATATCTCAGCAGTTCTGGTGACTTGTGCAAGTATCGAGGGAAAACAGCCATGGCATTAAAGAAGCATTACGAGTCAAGACATATTGAGCGGGATGATAGTGCTAAAGTTCAGTGCAGTGAGTGTAAGAAAATTTTGAAGAATGAAGCTCTATTTAAAAGTCACTATGAAAGAATTCATACGGAGAAAGGACGGCAGATTTACGAGAAATATTCACAGAAGGCCAGGGAGAAGAAGAAGGCGAAGCTCCAAGAAACTAATGCAAAGGGATTCGTTTGTCCTCATTGTAACGTGGACATGATCACTAAGCCTCGTTATACAACTCATTTGATGAAAGGTATAAAAGTAAAAAGTAGATGGCAAAACTCAGTGTAATATTATACCATTAATTGTTTATCATTAAGGAATGATTTTATTGAGCATGTGACTGATGATAAAATTCCTTTCTACTTTTTCTTTCAGTTCACGATGATTACGGTTCTCGATATGCTACCGTAGTCTGCGAACAATGCGGAAAGAAATTTGCTGGTTCCTATAGACTCCGTAATTTTTTACAAAATATGCGCAATATGCGTGATAATTAATTTATAGTTTTTACGAAAAACATGAAAAAAGTTAAACTCATTGTTGTTTAAAAAAATATTTTAGGTAAACATGTGTCTGTCGCTCATTCCGGTAAAAATATAGCAAATACTCATTGCATAATTTATTTAATACACATTACGTAACAGGTTATTCAATTTTATTTAGCTTCCTAATAAACTTCCTAAACATGGTTTTCTATTTTCTTTTATATTGCTGTTTAGATATCCGGCCATACACATGTAAGTACATTGAAGGTTTTTTAATAACAACTTTACCTTTTGTTTTTCATTACTATTTGCATATTGTCATCAATATGCAATGCGCATGGCAGTTTTTATTACTAGGCTTACTTCTATAAAATATCGTTCAAATAAAATTCACGCACCGTGCTTACACTGTTTACTATACAATAATAGTTATCACATGATAAAAAATAGATGTAAGTATTTACTATTAACATAAAGTATAATAAAAAAAAGAAAAGAAATTAGTGTCATGTTTTGTTCATTTCCGTAGGTGAGTTTTGTGGAAAATCATACAAATCTATGGACATTGTTAAGGAGCATATAAAACGTAGTCATGATGAGGTTTGTACAACGTGATTTTTTTCCGTTTTTACTTCTTACTTTATTGTAAATGTAAAAAAAAAGAAGATGAGAGTTTAACTTAAAGTACATGCATTTATTCGTTTTTAGGAAGGAAAACGGCGTTATAATGAGTACAGCCGGGAGAAAAATCGCCAAAAGAAATTGATTGATCAGCAAATGGCTCGAAAGGCAGCAATGTCATCTGCAGTTATGGGCCTCGACGGTCGAGAAGGAGAGGCAGTAAACGTAGCAGAAGGAAACTATCATGCTAGCGCAAATGCTGCGGGAGGACAATGGACTGGACAAGTTTTAGAACTAACGTTAGAGTACCTATAAAATTTTGCATGTATAATATTACATATTATTATACTTTAAGAAATTGACAGAATAAGGAAAAAACATCACTGTTTTTAGTGTTTTTTAAATTTGTTCCCTGTCAATATGTGTACAGTATGAGATGAATTAATTTTAATGCTAGTTATAAGGCTTGCGATTAGTCTACAGTTTACTTACAAGATTGAGGGAAAGATTTAAAATTTTCAATAATGTTAGTGTATAGTGTATAATAATAATAGGTAGTAAGAATTTAGAATTTTGTTACATATACATACATAAAATGAGATTATTACCAGGGAAGATTTATTGTTCAAGCATTTACTTATGGTGGCAATTATGATTAGTCTGTTTTACTATAATGACATTGTTGTAGGTTGTTTGTTGTACATTTTTTTCAAGATCTACTATCAGCTATTTATTATAGCTACATCACATATACCTATTATTTTTAGAAATTATATAGGTACCTACTATGTTGTATCATCAGGGACTGAAATCGTAAATCGTACGTTACGCGAAAAGTAACTAGAAAATATGATTTCGAGCTAAATTTTTACGCTATTAAAATTAATCTGTATAATATTTGTTATAAACATCACAGATAAACATCACTATAAAATCGTATTGCTATTAACGGGGATTTTTTAACTGTTTATTTTACATTGATTAAAACTCCATAAAAATATCAAAAAAAAGTACAGATCGAATAACATACTTAAAAC
>JAQIVE010002214.1:0-20839 GCA_034698285.1 Sminthurinus bimaculatus | reverse complement strand
CTTTAATTGTTACCTTTATTTTATTCCTTTTCTCAATCGCAACTGCTCCTGGAATTGAATTACTATCGATTTTTAGTTGTTCAATTTCTTGATGCTTCATTTTTCTTGTAGTCAACTCAAATCGGCAAATCTTTAAATTTTAAATCAAGCTGAACAACCTGCGGGAGCCAGCAGACTGACGGCACATCTGATTAAAATAATCAATTTCATTGCACCATTTACACGCAATGCTTTTCAAGATTTATCACAAAATTGACACTACTGTCTCCTGTCTTTTGTTTTATCGTAATTTGGCGTAATGAGCTGAACAAGACGGGCACAGCTGTGAAACATACAGATTACAGATGCATAATACGCGTGCAGGGCAAGTTGCTGTTTTTCATTTGTCCTGTGATTTGACTTTGGTCGAAAAAGCAAAACTCGACTACCTGCAGTTACAACATTTAAAATCATTTAAAATCAGAACTGTTTAAAACATTTCAACACTTTCTATACTTTGTTTCAAATCCCTCAAAACGAGTCTTAAAAGTTAAACAGAAAAAGAACAGATAAACATAATAAGCTGTGTTTATATTTATATGAGGAGAGATCGGGCTAATCAAACTCTATAATGGGTAATTGGCGGTAGGGACTTGCATCTTAAAATCTTAAATGGATGAAGGGGTGCCACCACGGCCGTCCATTACCAATTTTCCCAATTACCAATTACGGAATTGGACAATTAACAAGTATTTTGTGCCCATTCAATATTTCAAAATCACACCTTGACTAAAATCTAAATTAAGCTCAGGCAAAAAAAGGAAGGCTGCTTTGCTTTTTGAAGATTTCTTTTGCTTTTTGCTCCGACAAGCATGCATACATACGTAATACTTATTCTATACATTATACATATTAAATACGCATAAGCAATAAAGAAAGATTTGGAATTGACGATTATACCTAAAAAAAAGTCCAAGAACCAAAAGAACAAACCTGTCCGATCTCAGATCTTTGCTCATCTTCGGTAATCAGTAATCACCGAGAGGCTCTTAAATCTCCCTTTCTTTTTTCAGTCTCATTGACTTGGTCTAATTGTAATTGTAAAAACAAAACACGGATAGACAACAACAAGTACCTACTATAGATGCACGCTATACTGAAGGTATACTATATACAGCACCTTATTTCACCCTTTATACATCCACTTGACCCAAATAATCATATTTTTATGGCGTTTCTCTGAGGAACACACACTTTTTATGTATGTATGAGACTGATGCACATGATTTGAAAATAAATCAATCTGACGCTCTCTCTCTCTCTCTCTCTCTCTTTGTTTCTCTTCCGTTTATTATATTTTAATGATAGGTGATGCGTTCACGGGATGAGGATGGAGCATCAAGTGAGAGAAACGAACCAAAGCACAGACCACAATCCAGAAATAATCATATATGTAATATGTATGTGTGTATAATAATAACAGTAAGTGAAGGGGTACAAGAGTGAGCAAAAGATGAAGGAAAACCAAAAAATTGAGGATATCTACTCCTGATTTTAGATAATACGGAAACTACCAACTAAAACTGCTTCATATCATACACAAAACCTGAAGTGTACGTATTACGTATAAGCATGCCCAAACTCACGCTCGAAACAATAATGGACACCGAAACACAGTACATACAAAAGGGGAGAAAAGAATAAAAACATAAAAATAAAGTATATTTCTCTACAGTTTTTTATGAAAAATTTTTATATCGACTTAATTTTTTAATTGGCATCATTTGGAAGTTCAGATTGAGATAAAAACACAAGCACTTGAAAGCATGGTATTAACGAAACAATTTTTTACATTTTTTCTCTCAGTTTTTCTCATAATTATTTTACATTTTTACACCTTTCTCGCCACGTTCTGTCCATTTTCCCTGTGAGACTGAAGTAAACAGCATGGTATACACTGTGTGTTGATACTGGTATTGAAATATGGACTTACAATAGATAGTTATTTAAAGTTGTTGGAAAACTTGAGGAGTCTGATCGTAACTTTTTTGTGTCCTGTTTAAAAAAAAGAGTCCAAGAAAAGGACAAAAAACAGGTGGAATCATGCAGCACACACATACACACATATATTATACAATTTACTATTTCCGTTCTTCTGGTGTTGTTTTTGTTTTTATTGTTTATGAGCTCTTTCCGTCATCACCTTTTTTCCAATGATAACTCGTCCAGGTTTTTTGTCTCATCTCAGTGTCAGTTCTCACCAGCAGCATGTATATTGTATTGATATTGGGATACTTGGTTGAGAAATATCGAGGATTTATTTTCCTGTCCTTTTTCTCAAGCCCTGACCTGACCCCAACATTTTTATTTTTATACATATTCCCATCAATATCCATCTACGATCAGGATCTTCTTCAACATTCAATCTCATCTCAATACATATTCCTGCTCTTGCTCCGTCTGAATGGCGATGATGGAAAAAGTATCTTAAAGCTAACGGAACATTTTCTTCCACATCTTCGTAGTATTTTTGACCATGTCTACTCACATTTACCTACTTTTCCATTTCCATCAAAAACACACAACAGTTATTGTATTATTTATAGTGTTCGCATGGAAAAGATAACTAGGGAATCATCTGAATCATATTTTATCATATCACGAGTATGGAGTAAGGTGAATAGTAAATAATAATAGACATGCAAATCACTCCCGTCTTGGTTTATAGTTTTCCACTCATTTTTGTTTTCACTACCATCGTACAGATGTATGTACTTATACATGTTTGTATAATAATTTCACTTGGACAGAGAAAATGAATAGAAAATGAAATGAGATGAGACGAGATTATCCACACACACACACATTGTAGATAGACAAAAGTAGTTATTACACAGAAAAGCAATCGTGCTCTGTCTATTTTCGATTGTGATAAATCGTAGTGGATCGAGAGTAAAAATAAAAATAAACCCGTAGAGTGTGTGTGTATGAAATATGTATGATATTTATTCATGTATTCAATATTCATAATAAAATGAATAATGCCCAATGCTACTTACTTCTTTCTCTGTGACTTGACTTGCGTATATATATAGAGAAAATAGAAAAAGTACGTAAGTAAAGTAAGCGTTGGCTGAGGCAGTCGCGACAGACAAATTTGAATGCACAGGTAGGTATATATTAGTGAGTCAAAAACAAAAAAGCCTAGGTAATCAGTCTAGTCAAAAGAAACAGTTATTTTATAATATGCGTGTGTTGTGTAGTAATATGTCTACTCTCACTCTCCCATCTTTTTTACACTTTTCCCTATATTTACCTTACCTAAGTAAGTAAGTTTACTTATGTATGCATGTGAAGATGAATATACATGCTATGAGCAACATACAATGTTGAATTTGGATAATGAATGATTGAGGGCGGAAAGTGATCGTTGGTGGACCTTTCAAGAATTTCAATGAGCTTCTCACTTCATTTCACTGTACTGTATGTATATTTTATAAAATAATATCGTACAATCGAAAATACCCGAATCCGAAAGGAAAGAGAAATATCTTCTATCTATGGATATGGATAGCATGGAGAAGCTATGGAAATCCTGATAGGAAAAGAAACGAAAAATTCAAATACAAGAGGAAAGCACTTAAGGACTGGGTGCTTTCCTCATTTTATGTGTATTGTGTATACATACACTATACACAGATATCGACGCTGCTGCTGCTGCATTGGCACTTGACGACCTCATCACGGCCTCTCATACATATACAAAATCAAAAGCAAATGTATATATGTAAAATGTATTAATTTCGTATACTCTAAGCCTCTTGGTCCGACTTCAAGTCCAGCCAGACTTTTGACTCTGGAGACGGAGAGATGAAAATGAGTCAAGTTCCAATGAGATTGAAATATTTCAACTTACTTTTCTCCTTGCCGCAGTATTTATGTATGCACGTATATTTATATTGTTTGGTTAGAGACGATGGATTTAAACTAGAAAAAATGTAGGAAATCAAACAAACAAGCAAGCATGTTTTCTCTATCTCATTTCTGAACAGTTTACACGACGGCCCGATTACGCTATCTCTTAATTTATTCATACGCTGCATTTCCTCGCGATAAAAACAAAGCCTTTTCTTCAAGTCCAGCGCATAAATACTCGTATTTTTGTCTTTTCCTGTCTCTTTTCGTTTCTTCGATGTATATTATGGCTTGGCTCGTCCGAGTTTTGCTTTAAATCAAAAATCAGCAGCCAGTAGCATTCCCTGTCATGTCCTTGCAGACAGTAGACACAGACAACCAAGAGATATTATTAAGTATACATTGTACATTGTATGTTGTACGTACGTATGATAAAATCGGATAACCTGAGACTCAAGCCCAATACGCAAAATAATTGGTTCAATTCTACATACGTTATAACTATAAGTACAGTTACAGGCATTGGTAACAATATCAACCTTGATTTTTCATGTTCACCTGCGGGTGTATAAAAAAATGTGAATGCGACACGGTTGACGGTAGAAGAAGTTAAATTCAGCTAATAATATTCAAATTTAAAGTTCAGCTTCATCTCACCTGCCACCTCCAAAAATAAATCCACGAGATTAGCCATGAGTGAGAATGAATGAATGAAGGAAGAAAATCTCTTTAAAGCTAAGGAAATAAAAAAATCTTTTATGTGCCATGTATATTTAAACAGTGTCCTTATAATATTAAATACTTATTCCTTATGTAAAAACTGGATCATGATCTTGAGTCAATACTTTCCACTACTTTTCTTATATACATACTGTATCTATGTATATATATATTTGTATAGGGTAATATAATGATAGTTTGAGAATAATCTCGATCTGACCTCATTTTGTGTTTTTATTGTCGGGGTGCGAGGAGAGGACAGGAACATGAACTTGTGCAGTCGTCGATCCGTGTGGTAGTTTCTCTTCCTCATCCTTTTTACTTTTTACTTGTTATATGTATACTGTAATTTTTTTCCCTTGCTTCTTATTTTTGTCTCGATGAGCTTTTTTCTAAACTGCTCTGTATTCTGTATAACCTTTACATAATACGTTCACATACATATTAAAAAAATTCTCTTGTTCTTCATCTTTGATCTTGTGGACATGTCCAATGTTCCACCTGTTGTTTCTGAAAAGTTCTGAGGCAAAATTATTTCAAGTGAGTGGTGTCATGGTTCGTGGTCATCTCACACTATTACCTAATATACACGCTTACATATATTACACATACGCATGTGGACACTATTTAAAGCTGGACTTTGGACTTGCTTTTCTGGAGGATTTAAGGGCTTGAAAAAAATGAAAGTAAAAATAAGTATGAAGTACGTGATAGTTCTATATCAAGTGACTATCATATCATACAAAAAGTAAAAGGATATTTATAGAGAATGAGATAAAGATAGAAGAGTAGAATGAAAGTGAAAATTGCCCAAGTGTCCGATATCTACAAATCTGACATGACAAGAGTAGTCTTGGAGGCTAATTTGAACATGTTCCATGTCCGAAGATTCATATAGGTATGTATGCAGTATGTACAATGTACAATGTACAGTAAAGGCCAAAGGACAAGAGTCGCTTGGAGAATCCATAATTAGGTACAGACACCAAAACACCAGGAACCAAAAAATACAAACTACTCGCTACAACAATTCACTCGACAATAACTTCCTTAAAGTTCCTCCACACATTTATGTTTGATACAAATTGGATAAAAAATGTATCTGTCGGACAAAACTTTATATTTTTGAATCTATGATATGAAGCAGTTTCTCCTTATGCATACATACACGTTTCCCTGCAAGTGAACGTACAATGTAGAATGTACATGGACATGAATACAACGACTTGGAGTTAAATTCACTTCCTGTATCCACTTTTTTGAAAAGTAGATATGAATACAATTTGTACGTACACGAATGCAAACAGTGCCATAAATATTGTAGGAAAGAGCAGTAAATGTCCTTCTTCCAATTGAACAACCTCAATCCCAATTAACTAATATGTATAGCGTATAGCAATGTTGTTCGATCAGTTAAAGTTCGATTGGGCGATCAATATGAACAAAAGCTTGCAGTAGAAAGTATTTTTATTGTATTAGATATTGTTTTTTACACATTTTCTCCAGACTTCTTTATTAACGAGTATCTAAATATATATATACAGATGTGAATTAGTAATAGCCGTGAGCTGCTACTTGACTTTGCCCAGAGTAAATAAACTTGAATGCATAAAAAGATATTCTTCCTACATGTACAATGTACTCATCAGTACTCACATGAATGTGTATCATGAGCACACTTTGGAAAAACATACATAATTTGATGAAATAAAATGATGATCGTAGATATTATTAATTCAGTGGCTTTATGGTGTGCTGGAGAATAAAACATAAGATCCGAGTCCACTACATACAACGAAGAAATAGAGAAAACAGACCACCATGACTAAAGGTGATTTAAAGGCGTACTAAATTAACCGATGGGAAGTGAACCTGTATACTATATACTGTTTGTACACACGTACACACAAAATATCGTGAGCGACTCTATGTAAATGAATAAATGGTAAATATCAAAAGTCGACTCCGATCCAAGATGACGAAAAAAATCAAGGAAAATTTGACGATCATAAATTGAATAAACCAGCTAGAGCCGGCGAATTAAGTACACCTAAATTCTACATGCATGTACATTGTACGTTGCACATATAATGTATAGTAGAGAAAATTGAGTGCATTTTCCTCAAAAAATGAGGAGCCTCTGAGCTTTAGCGTGCTTCATCATTTTATTTTACTACAGGTTTCTTTACATACATACTCCAAATTCATAAAATGGAAATACAGTATTTTATAAACCAAAATAAAAATAATGAATGCATACATAATATTGAATTATTTTCGTGCTGTTCATCATTTATCAGTCTTACAAAAGATATTATGATATGTATGTATGATATGTATGTATACCTATGCTTCAATTTACAAAAATGGGTCCATGCTTTCGATTTTGAATTTTGATATGTATGTACATCCTAGTGAAAAATTTGATGGTCAAGCAGAAAAGCATAATAAAATGTAATGTAAAAAAGGGTTCGCGCCGCAGTGGGCAGAAACAAGACAAGAGACAAGGCAAGACAGGGTTCCGCCACCAAAAGAACTAGGATCCACATAGATAGCTATAGCTATATTTTTTGAGATCCAGTTTCGTTTTTTACATACACACATACATAAATACGGGATACAAGAAGATGAACTATGTACAATGGATAATGTATAAAATATTTACATATAAATAAACAAATAAATACAAGATTTGATATCCCTAATAAAAAACACAATGTGTGTCTGCATTTTGTGATGTATTATTATTCAAGTTTATTCCTATGTACATATTACATATAATAATATTGTATTGTAAAGATTTTTTACCGGTATTTGAATCGAGTCTACTCGAATGCATGCATGTACAATGTACACACGATGATGATGCTGTTTATTAATTAATGAGGCTGAGATGAACTCCTTGACTGACTGAGGCTGAGAGTGCCCACTATGTATGTAGTTGGTTCATTCATTCCTAAATTTCTCCACAGTATAACTCACACAGATTTCAAGACCACCGCATGAACTAACTACTGCAACCGACTACACACATACTCTGACTCTTGATCTTGATTCTCTATATACTACTGTGTCTTTTCACGACCTGCTCCTTTCCTCGAGAGCAGGCCAGCAAACCAGAAACTTAGCACGTACTATCAAAATCCACCGGACCAACTAAGAGAGAGAGAGAGAGTGAAGAATGAGAATGTTTTTTGTTCTTTTTTATATCAATTTTATACGAAGCAATGATTCCACCATGTTCTATTCTTTCCAGCACAAGTTTAAGTTATCTTTTATATACAAATAAAAAAATGAAATGAAAGCAAGTCCGATCTACAATGTACAATATACAGTGTATTTTCGATATTAATGCACTTTCCGTTAATGTTCATAGTTCATACATTATTATGGTGATCATCATGCATGTATTGTAAATCGGGAGCAGAGCTACTAAAGAGTGTAAAGAAAAGAGTAAAGAGACCGTTCTGAATGTTCTTAATGTAATAAGTAACTGTGTCTTGTCTACATTATCAACATCAAGTCCAAGTGTTCTCCAGCACGGTGGTCCCAAACGTGCACAGTGCACACACATATGTACATAAATTTGGATAACCTCGACTACCTATTTTTCCTATCTATCTATCTATCTCCTATCCTACACCATCTTGAACCAAATCAAAATCAAACAAAACCAAGTCAGCACAGTCATAAATACAGAGTATTTAGTTTACTTTGCCCATTTGCATAAGATTCATCACTTTCCAGGAGTTAATTCCAAAGTCCATACTTTGTATTTTGTATGGAGGACTTTACAGCAAAAATCAACTGAAGAAAAATTCATGTGCCGTATACATATGCATCCAGTAGAATTCAATCCAGACTTTCATTTTTTTAAAGATGCAGTTTAAATGAGTGTGAGTTGAAACAAGATGAAATCGTACTGTGGCTCATTTGTAACTGTACATTGTACATGTGAAGAACTTTCTTGGTGGGTTTCTTTCTTTCTCTTTCCATCTTTCTCCGCAGCCCACTGACTAATTACACTTGAACGAATACTACGTCAAGTGTCACTTTACCAAGATTTATTGCTCTCCCTACATACTTGCATCGAGTGTTTACGTTTCTGTACATGTAAGTGCTTTTCTAAAAGTACAAAGTGAATATCTATTTGTACGTGTACTGCGTGGGATTGCTCATACTGTGCCTGCTCATTTTGTTCCATTTACATAATACAAACACAAAAGTGTGCGTCTTTGTCTATAGAAAACAGTGCAGTGGCTGTATTCAAACTCCTGATTACAAATATATACATAATCATAATATCACCTCAAGTAAAAGATCCAGGAATCAGAATGCTACGAGTATACATATTATATTATATTCAGTTATTTATCATTAGAATTTTTGAATCTCGAAGCACTTTGTTTCTACGTTTTTTAACCCTTTTCTCCCATTTTTTTAGCCACGGTCCAGTAGTCATTTGGTCATTTGTTCCGCCTGCTGGAGGAAAAAACCTGGAGAAATTTTAGTAGTAGCAGTTCTTTTCTATACTACATACTCATCTTCACTCATTTTCAGATTTTCTGACATCCAAACACACATGTATGTATAAACACCTTGGATTGAAAACTGAACTACTTCTTTCCCTGTAATTATGCACACTGCACACTACAGGTGAAAGGTGAAGCAAGGAGGAGAGCATAGATTAGAAAATTCCAGTCAAGCTTTTGATATTTTTCTCCTTTCAAAACTAAATTTATGTTCTAGAATTTGCAAGGAAAAAAACAAAACAAATTTTAAAAATGACAACATTCATTTTCATTTTCTTGACAAAAAGAGTATAGGTATACGGTATACGCAGAACAAAACAAAGCAGGGGCAAACGAGAAAGAGACAAGAAGTTGGTTAATCTTTAAAGTTGCTCAGCCTTAAATCAGTTGGCTGTGCTCAGTGCTCACTTATCGTCTAGATGCATACATAATACATACACAATAATATTGAGCATTGAGTGAACATAGATATGTATAATATGTATGTGAAAACCTGTCAAGTTGGTTGCTTTGGTGTTGGTGCATGGAAAGTTATAATTTTGAGAGGGACTCTCTGCCTCAGTCTCTCCAGGTTTTCAATGAAGACATAAAAACACATCATAATAATAACAATAAATAAGGAATTTATGTGGTCCACCGAATCCTCCTAAATCATCATACATGAATTCTGTACATACAAGCATAGACATACTTATCAAGTCAGTTTCAGTTCATCTTGGCTTTGGCGAAAAGGAAAAGCAAAAAAGTGAAGAAGCTAACACAATGCAACAAGATATTTGCGTGTTCCTTTACATAAATTACCATGCTCGTGTACATATAAGTAAGTACATGTATAATGTATACAGCATATAGTGTACAGTAAATGGATTAAGAACATACATAGTACATATTATACTTACATATGTTATGTATAATAATAATGTGTGTGCAACAAATATTATACATAAATTCTTTGCCCCTGTTTTTTCTTGGCTTTTGCAGCATCTCTGCACTTTTTTATTTTTTATATCCCCTTTATTGTATTTATGCATATTATCTATATATTGTAGTTTGCACTTTGGCTGGTTTTTACTACAAAACAGTTTTACATGTTTCATCAATTTTATGCAGAGCAGGTCTCACTCGCTAATTGGAAATACATTAGGTGGACTCATAAGGGAAAATTAAACTGTTGAGTGGTTGGTCTTTGCTTTTTTATTGTCTTTCTCTTTTGCTCCTTTAAAGCTTCTTTCTTCTTTTTCTTCTTATTCAGTTGTGAACAAGTGAATGGATGGACGGACACAGCAAATTAATATGCTATAAATATGTGAGCATTTTACATACACAACATGACATTATAGGCTGTACACAGTAATTATTATTCACACAGCAACCCTTACTATTAGCAATGTGTATTATGTATATTGTAGTTTCATTCTCGCTTTTACACACGGACCAAAAATTACAAGGTAAAATAAAAGCATCAGGTTTGGTTTTGAAACAGAAAAACACGTACAGACACACACCGTCCATTTACTGGCCGTATCTCATTTTCATACTTTTGCTCTCCAGTAAAATATACAATACCATCTATGTATACTGCTATGTGAATGCATACCCGTGTATTCCTTTCCAATAATCAATATCATCACCAATAACGTAAAGATAATAGAGGAAACCTTCTCGAGGGTGATTCAGTCATAAAATTTAAAATAAGATGACCACTATGAACAAAAAAACTCGAATTTTCGTTCTGCTAACTTTTCTTTCTTGCTCCTCCAGATCTCCAGGTAAAAATTCTGCACTTGATGATAATGTTTAGGGCATACAAAAAAATTCAGAAGTCTAACCAGGAATAAATCTCTGTATACTGTGTAAAACGTGGCAAAAGTCAAGTGTTGTTAGTTGTAACATATCTTTGATTTTTTTAAATCGTAGACAGATACCTACCTGTGTTTTAACTTTAACGAGATTTCATGTCATAAGTTTTATACAGTAAGCGTCTAGTCATAAGCATTTAGAGTGAAAAGTTGACCACAGTTTTGAAAATTTCAAGTTTAAAGTTAGAGAATTGCCGTTTGTACACAAAGCTGTCCAGTATTTGTATGAAAAACAATTTGCATACCGTATTTGATGAAAGAAACGGCCAGAGCATGTAACGCAGAATCTATGAACAATTTTTTATGGTTTTCCTATAAGAAAAGATTAGATTTGGGTCACTACTGACTTGTAACAAGTTATTGAGTGCTGAGCCTCTTTGTTAAGAAATCGGGTAGTTATGTCTTTGTTCGTTTTTTTGCCACTGCCTCTCTGTGATAATATGGTTTTGCTCTTTGGCTAATGCTGCCTTGATGGTGAGAAGGAGATAGGACGAGAGATCATAATGCAAAGTGTATCGTGTTATTTAGTTTATGGCCCTGGTATACTTTTTGTACACAATGTGTGTATAATATTCATCGGATTTTCAAGAGACGATGAGTGGGCATAGAAATCACCTCATTACAAATTCCACCGACCACAATATACATATGTATTGAGATTGACTAATACTATCTATCTATTGGCTATCACCTTTTTCATCATTCAGAATTTAAATTCAGCTTTTACTTTCTTCATACATCCTCCAGCTTCTATAATATCGTTTTTGACTTTGTTTTGCATTCTCCAACATTTTTCGTATGCGTGCATGCCGTTTGCTTTTTTTACAAAATTATGTCTCAACTTGGAGATTAGATATGGAGTGATTCTATTGGACTACATTTTTCTTTTTAAATTAAACCTCTTGTCTATGTATATATATAATTACAGTCAATTAAATGCCGATATAGTTAAGCAGTTGACACTTTTTTCTCGTTTTCATTAACTGAACAGTATTATGTTCACTTTATTTATTGAGACATTTTGCTATATAAATATTCTTGAATCCACTATCACAGCATTACACTTTCATATTCCTTCCCTTGATGAATAATAAAATTTCGAAATATGTCAAGTTTACAGGTTACATAATACGAAATATCTATATTTTTTGTACATTTGTTTTTAATTGGATTTAAAACTATAGTATAACTACGAGAGTAGCAGGTTACAAAAGGTAAATAATTAAAATATCTAAATACTTATTACTGAACTTTTGCTGTGATTTTGGTAAAATAAGGATAGTTAGATAAGTAATGTGTAAAAATTGAGACTATCTATATGCATATACAAACATTTTGTGTCTAGGCTTTAAATACATGAAAAATTGAGCAAGCCTGTACATTTTTTTTCATTTTCCCTGAAACTGTTTATTTGTTTAAAAAAGTAAAAAATATCCGTAAACAAAAAGTAACACTACAAACTATAACTTGAACATGAACGAAAAAAACGTAAATAACAAAAAAGTAACCAAAGATCTCGTCATAAATAAATTATTTAAGCATGTAAATAGTATTATTGGCAATAAATATGGCATAACGTGGTACAAAAGGTAAAAACGAGTAATTCACGAGTATTTATGCTATTATAGTAAATAGTTGAATTTTACATTTGTAAATATTATATCTAAACAATAAAATTCTGAGCAATTGTTTGATTCGATTTGGCGTTGGCTCAACATCACCCCACACCACAACGTGACATGATATGAAATGACTTTACAACGGTTGGGTCATCTGGTCACAAAGGGCAGTGATATAAGTTTGAGCCATTTGAAGACATTCGTATTTTGACAGTTGACGATCCTCGCCGATGGGCGGAAGGACAGCGCGGAGACGGGTAAATGCTTCATTTAGGCCATTCATTCGCCTTCTCTCCCTAGAAAAACAAGATTAAAACTGTTCATTAAAAGCCCGTCCATGTACATATTTATTTTTGACAGAAAATAATAAAAGAATTAAAAACTCCATTAGAACAAAATCTCATTAAATTTTGACACGATTTTAGTCAAAAATCTTATCATTTTTGATCAACTTTTGATGAGATTTGATGATTAGTCAAGGAAATCTCATCAAAAAATGTCAGAGTATTTTCAACTCTCAAGAAGTTTTCATGAGATTACATAATTTGTTCCAAGGGAACGGAAAAAACTGTCAATAATGAACAAAACATCGAAGTTTTCTCTAACTTTTATAGTAATTTACCTTGCATTTGCTGCTAGCCTCCTCTTTTGTTTTACTACTGGATTGGTCTGCAAAAACAAAAAACGGGAAATTAAAATGTGACTCTTTTAAAGCAAATTTTGCCTTTAATTTTCACTACCTTTAACTTTCTAATCGTCTCTAAAAAAATTTTATGCTTAATTCAAACAAAAATGAAAAAAGAAAAGTAAAGTTTTCTTACATTTCTGGCATTTCTTCTTTTTCCCGTTGACTTGGCTTTTGATTTGGATTTTGGGTTGAATTTCGTGTCCACATTTTCATTTTGTCGTTCCTCCTCTGCCAAAACGGAGTTGGAACTTGAATGTGCATTTAGTTTTGAGTTTGGAGACACACAGGAAATTGAGGTTGCATTGGTTGAGAGAAAAAGACTGTCGACACCAACATTTTCATTTCCAAAACTGTTAATGGAGTCGATGGACGAACTTCTGTAAATATTTTTGTTGTCTTTGAGCGATGAGGAGGTTAGACTTTGTACGAGATCGAAATTTGGGAGGCAAGGAGACGGTGAAGAAGACGGAAGAGGAGACGGCGAGGACACTGAGGAAGTGGAGGATGATCCGACACTCAAGGATGAATGGGAATTGGATGGAGAATACGGATGATGATAAAGTGGGATGTGATGATGATGATGATGCTGGGAATTGCCATTTCCATGGGAATAACTCAAACTTGGACTTGGACTTGACGTTGGGGTGTTAAAGTCCTCCGAGAAGCTGTCAACCTCAATTTTAAATGCACTGTATATGGCGAGCGGCAGGTTGTTGGCCAGAGTCAGGTCGTATGAACAAAGGCTGGACGTCAGTTCACTGGTATAGTGACTGTCGTCGTCGTCGTGATCGTTGACGGACGTGCAGAAGGTCACTTTCTCACGGGAGATTGGACACTGGACGAGTGTGTGGACGGCCATTGTATTTTGTTTTGTAACTTTAGTTTATTTTTAACAGTTTTTTAATTTGTCACTTAGTATTTTTAAAGTTCTTTAATTTCTGGACATTTTGCCATTTCAATTCACTAAAGTTTCACACTTTTTTTATGACACAAAGTTTTTTCGTTGCACCGATCTTTAAAATTCTTTTAACCGCCAAATTTTTATTTTGTTGTAAAGTAAAAATCAAAATTCAAATTCAATAATAATTATGTATTCTGAATCCCGAGCTCTGCAGTTAGAGTAAAGAAAAGGCAAACTGAGACAGTAAGGCCTGACTCTATATCCCACTTGATAATAAAAATCGACTGTGTATGTATTTGCTCCTCAACCCCGTAATGATTACAGTGGTTGAGCCTCGAGTTGAAACTGAGAAAATCTCCTTAAATCCCAAAGTTGTTAGTCAAGATTCAAAACTCGAGATGAGGTTTGTTGGCAGGTTGGTGGTTAGTCGGCTGGCCGGTCGGCTTAAAATCAAGAGTCAAACACTAATACAAGGGATGAAATGAATCGAATCGAGAGAGAACACAAGAGAGGGTAAGAGAGAGAGAGAGAGAGAGAGATGTTGAGCGTTCAATCTCCGTCGGAGCAACTGGATGAAACCCTGGACGAGCTTTTACTTTTACACCAAAGTTACTCCAGTTTCTATTATGCATCCCCGTCTTGTTTTTTGGGTCTATCTTTCTCTCTCTCTCTCTCTCTCTCTCTCTCTACGTATCTTGCTCTTGTCTTGTCTACTTGTCTACAGTACTCCCGACAATTACTCTCGTCCGTATATTATTTTGTGTATTATGTACATCATAGAAAAACAATACCCGTGACTTTAGGTTTCCCTATACCCAAAAGTAAGGCAACCTACAGTATTACAGTATGCATTCACTAACTATATCTTCTACATGTACATATTCTGTATTATTTTGTACAGGTAAAGACGAGGTGCTCATCCAGGATAAGACAAAGATAGGAAAGACAAGGAGAAGACATAACAAGAAGTCCGTACCTTCAAGTATACATGCATATATGTAGACTCCTTCAGTTTTCTACATAATAATAATACACATGTAGGATACTTTTCTACTATCCTGGTTTATGGTCCCGTGGATTTTTATATAGCCGCGATGATGGGTTTTGCTTCTTCTCCGTCCAACTCTTCTTTCTCCTGTATCCCTTGCCACTGTATTGTGTACCATTGTGTTGTATGTATTGTTGTGTGAGTATAATATGTATGCATGTACATACATTGTACATACTGACGCAGCTAATGTTTTTGGGGTTGATTTTTTCATTTTCTCGAGTGTCTGTCGAGAAAAGAGTATTATCAATACCTGTACATATACTATGATACACAGTAATACACATACACTACACACATAGATAAAAGGAGCTGGGGGCAACTTGGAATTCAAGATTCAAGTGAATCCCTTCCTTTCTTTTTTCATTCGATTACATATCATATCATATCATGCACAATGTACAAAATGCTGTCCAACTTGCCTGTTCGATTCCGATTCCATAATATAATAATATTCTATGCCTTCTTAATATCGTACCATAGAATAAAAAGCAAAATCCAGTATAAAGTTGCCGTACATATTTGTATTTAGTTTGCTCTGGTTGCTTCTTTTGCTTTTGCGTTTGTTTCCTGTTGCTTTTGCTCTTTTGATTTTGCTCTGACCCACTGATAATAATTCCTCCAGCCAATATATAATGCACTGAAAGAATCTACACTAGTTTTCCACTCATTATTTACACCAAGCATGTATTCCAATTCTACAGTGTATTCTGTATGCATATACATAATACATATGTATCATATATATGTAAGTGTATAAACATATGTAAAGGCTTGTTTTTTTATTTAATTTTGGTGGAGAAACGAAATAAAAAAAATAGTCTGGACATGGATAAAATCAACAAAGATGAAAGGTTACACGAGCTACAGGTTCCGTTTCAGATTCAGACAGAAAAAGACGATATACACAGCAGAATGTATCATTACTGTATTCTTTATCAATGTATGTATATAGTATGTATATATGCATGTTCAGAATTATGTACGCTGTAAATGCTGCAAGTTGTAAGGCAATAAAATATACGTACTTTTTGAGTTCAGAGATCCTTTTCTTTGTGGATAATTATAGTCGAATTTTATCAAAAATATATCTGCTGTCCATCATACATATTATTTATATTTGCCCTCAATTCCTTTTCTCGCCCTGTACTCATGTTTGGAACATTAAGGTCATTATTAATTGCAGGCAGGGCGAGAGATAATTAATTCATTTCATTTCTATTTTTTGGTTCTGGGCTTACATAATGTAAGTCCAGTATGTATGTACATTCACACTTATAAATTCATAATGTATAATGCATACGTAGAAAATTATACATAGATTTGTTAAGAAAATAAGAAAAATTACGTGTGAGCACTCGAAATTTTGTCACCAGTGACCACAAATGGACATCCAAAACTGGAGAAGACGCACAACAAAATAAAATCCCCAATCTGAATCAATATGTGTACATACACAATACACATGGGACAAACTAGAGACATTAGACAGTGCTGTGTGTGTGTGTAGATTTATAGATTAAACTGTGGGTAAAAGTCTCTTCCGATTAGCCAAGAAGGGAGAAAATGAGCATCAATCACAGTTAATGGACTAGAGACAGCAAAGAAAGAGAGAGCTCTCCCTGTACGTTTACTATACGCAAGGGATGAATGGACAGAGAGATCCGAGGACTGAGGACCACCTATGGAAAAATTAGCCTATCATTTCAATCTGAGGAAAGAATCAGCCATATCATCTCATCTCTCGATATATTTACATATCCATGTATGTACATTGTACTGTATTCTTCATTCTTCTTCTTCGTCGGCCCGTCCCTTGGTCAGCACCGCGATTATACATTATTAATACTGGAGAGTACTACTACTATTCTGATTAACGACAACACGACACAACAAGATACAAAACATATGTAAATGGACAATGGACACACATATACATTATACATATTATACTACCTTTTTTTCGTCTATCATCTCCACAATACACACCTATGTCCAGTACAAAAGGTCCGCTGGAGTGTGAAATTCGATTTTCGGGTTTGTCTACAAAGTCCATAGTTTTACCCACACGCTTTTCTTAGAATTTGTCAAAGACGTAAGCGTATATACATTATACATAAATACATATGTAATTGAAAAGATCTAAAGTTCGGGATGATGCGACATTTTTCATATAAAATTAGAAATTCTGATATTGTATCGTACATATAAACATTAAAAATTAGCCCATTTTAAGAATCTTGATTTGCTTCCCGTTTGAAAAATGGAGGGTGGAGAAGTTCATGGGGGTGAGTGAGCTAGGTTTGGAGCTGTTGGCCCTTGTTGACTGCTGATGTGAGCCGTATAAATAGTAAATAGGCAAAGGTGATTCCCTTCAAGTTAATGATGCTCAGTGTAGACTTTTCATTTTAATTAGGAGCAACGCAGCATCAGATCCAGATTCAAGATTCAAGAAGGAGAGTTTCCACCGTCCACTCGTTTACTTTCTTGGCCTCTCTCTCTCTCTCTCTCTCTTTGATCCATGTCTGGCCCTCTCCGCATCTGCATGTGAGATGTGAGTGAGTCGGCATCAAAAGGATTTCTCTTTTTGTTTGAGGTAATAAACGTCTTTTATTACGACTGTAATCGCTTTGTATATTACATACATACCTATTATTCTCTCTCTCTCTACTTTAAATTATGTAATTCAGAAGAAGCCGTTCATCCACTTCATTCCTGATATATCTACATAAGACAAACATATTTAAGCAAGTCTGAATCTTCTAATAATAATCGTAATGATACAGTTTTTCTCTTGATTCCATCATCTCACTTCATTTCGGCTGTACTGCACAAGCACACACTGAGCGATATCTGTATCTCTGCATCACTCTTCTCTCTCTCTCTCATTTATTCCTTGTCCATGTCTGACTGAACGCTGAACGTCCATCTCATTTTACTACATGGATTGCTCATGTTCAACTTTTTAAGCTTTTCCTCAACTCCGATGATATGATACAATATTATGTATTATGTAATGTGATCATTGTAGGATACATTAAATAAGGATGCTGAAGCAAAATGTCTATATGTACAATGTACACTGCATAATATTGTATCCAAGTCTATGTATGTATGTGTATATTTAGATTCTATAGATGTTGATTCTGAAAATAGGTCAAGTCCAGTTTTTCTTCCGTCAGCCGAGAAAAGGAGAGAAAATTAGGTCAGCATGAGACGTGAGCCCTCGACACAACACAAGACAACTCACATCTCTCAAGTTGCTACATATCCATATTAATGTATGTGCACTGTACACACGACCCGAGCCACTGCCACTGCCACGGACCAAGAAAAATACCTATATGATATAAATACATAAATATAAATATACACAAGGATTCAAAAATAGAAGTATATCAAGTGCATAATATGTGGACTGGACAAAAAACATGTAAAAGATCTTCAAGTTCATCGTTCATCAGGAAAACTACAAATCAAACTAAAATCATTATGTAAATGGACTCCAATGTAATTGCGGTACATTAGGAGAGAATTTAAAATGAAATACATCCTTCTTTTTTCGTTTCTCCTCCTCATTCTTCTTTCTGAATTCTGAGTATATGTATGTCCTTTCTCGAAAATGAAGGAAAAGCAACTAACGATAAGAACTGAAGTAATAAGAGTATGAAGAACAAAGAATAATTAATGAACGTTTATTCTTTATGATAATACAATTTCCTTACAATTTACATCCTAGTTAATCGCTGTGTTGAGATTTCTTTAATCCCACCATTATTATTCCTAGAAAAAGTCCACAAAGAAAAAATCCTGTAGTTTTGAGGATTTACAAACGATTTTGGTATTTTGCAAAAAAATGCCAAAAGTCAAGTTACTGCAGTATTGATGACGAATTATACGTCTAAATTTTATGAAGTTTTTAAGAGTAAACTATCAGATTTCTAAATGAAATTATATTTAATGCCAATGATGAAAATTGTATGTGTATATGAAGTATGCAATGAACGACATTTGAACATTAAAACTGAAAGTTACTTTATAACAGTGGGGGTGTTTTTATTCACATTTTCGAATAAATAGGGAATAATTTAGATTTTGGAGTCACTACACGAGTAACTGGATGGGGACATAATATCAGTGGGTGGGGAGTTTAACGTGAGGAATGGATCCGAGGATGATTCCAGTTGAGAATCTAATAGGCGTAGTGGGTTCCGAATCCGTCGAAGGTGAGGTGGGCGACTTGTGGGACGGCAGAGTAGGCAACTCCGAGGAGGGAAGCTGGGGCAGCGACCTTAGCGACCTTTAAGATAAAAAACAATGTTTAGAATAAGTATTTGGTTGAATTCTCGAAATAACATTGAGATTATGCAAAAACTCTACTGAACAGGGTAAAATTAGGTTGATTTCTTACGGCTGGTTGAGCGTAAGCGACTGGGGCAGCAACGTGGTGAACAGCGGGTTGAGCATAGGCAACTGGGGCAGCGACGGCGGGTTGGGCGTAAGCTACTGGGGCAGCGACCTGTTGGTAACCATACTTTACAGATTTTGCAAAGGCAAGGTAGAAGAATAATTCAAGTATTAGAGTACCAAATATTTACACGTATTATGCCATCTCTTGTACGACATGTATGGTATGCCCTATTCGGTACTCTTTCAAATGTTTAGTTTGATCAACCCTTTTAGAAAAACCACCAAAATTCAGATTAAATAATTACAGCTGGTTGGTAGGCAGCGTATTGTTGGACGGCAACAGCTGGGTTGATGACACGGGTGTCATGCTTGGAGACGGAGGAGAAAGCAGAGTTGACTTGCTTGGCTTGGTGGGAGACGGTGGATTGACCGAAAGCTCCAAGTCCTCGGACGGTTTGCTCGGATTGTGCTCCAACGTGGGCAGAGTCGTAAACGACTCCGGCGGAGACGCAAGCGGCGATGGAAAGGATGACGATAGCCTATATACATAAAACGATGAACAAACAACAAGACACAAATGAAATTTCAATCACTGATAACTTTAAATTGTTCACAATTTAGAAATTTGCTCCTTCTTTCTATGTGTAGGTAACTACTACTGTATTTTGAAGAAAATATGTTATTATACCTTGATCATTTTGAAGTTTGTTTTTTGGTTTCCGAAAACGGAAGTGAATTTGTAAAGGAGAGTTGAGAGAGAAGTTGTAGTTACTTCAGAAAGAACTGAGGAATGACTTGATGATTCTTGGATGGCTCAACGGCGTATTTATACCAGGTCAGAAGGGCGTTTCAATCCCCCCTTCCCATACCATAATCCATAATCCCTTTGAATGGCAACCACTGCAATGTCTTAGTTTAACCTTACCATTATCACCATCAACATTACATTTATACATGCTATATCCATGCAATAATGTTTAATAACAATATTATTATTATACAGTTTTGGCAGTCTTCAAACAGTTTAGCTAAAAAGGCCGACAACAATACAAGGAGTGAGAATTTTCACGTGTATACATAATAAACATACATGGATATTAACTTTATGTACTCCCCCTATCCTTTTCACTCCATACATACTACATACATACATACATATGCATTAAAT
>JAQIVE010002213.1:0-20840 GCA_034698285.1 Sminthurinus bimaculatus | reverse complement strand
GTGAACATCACAGACAGACAGACAGACAGACAGACAACATGATAGAATAAGGGGAGCTCGCTTCGCTCGCTCCCTAACATGAATGATGACGAGCTTCACTTTTTCCAAGTAAATTATCTCGTCTCTCATCAAGTCGAGGCGGACATCATACATAGATAGCTGATGAAGTACTCTCAGGAGTATTACATTACAATTTACATGGGTTTTCATCCTTGTCTTTGTAATCAGTCCTCACATTCTTAGACTGCGTCTGAACTCTGGAATCTGGATGCAGACACTGTACAAAGTTGTCAAAAGTCAGAGTAAACAAATTTTTAATGAATGAAAGGATGAAAAATGATACATACTTGAACTTTCATACAATCTATGTATTTTAATAGTTAGGATGGTAATAATTATTAACTGGATGTATCAACGGAAAGATTTTTTGAAAAAAGGATTCTTTTTAGTGCCATCATCATCATCTGTTGTGTTGTACATGTTTCGATGCATATGTATGTATTTCTTACTTCCTCGTCCCTTAGTAAAAACCGACCTTTTAACCTCATTGCTAGAGAGATATCTTTCTTGTCTTCCATTTACTATTTACATATTTTACATATTTTTAACTTTATATCTGGTCGTGTATCTCCTTCGTGCTCATTGTATGACAAGTAATTAAACAGATGTAAGATGTAATAATAATGTTGTATGTTGTATGTATTGCTACTGCTGTGAATGTTTTTGAAAAACCATTTGTAATTACAATCACTATTGATTACTCTTAGAACCGAGAGTGTGTATGTATTATGTATCTATCTATGTATTGATGGAGCCGGCATGGCGTGTAATGTAATTGTAAAACATAGAAACAAAAACAGATAAAGAATTAAGAAATGTGTGTATTGTATGATGTGTATAGTGGAAGGAAATCAACAGAGTTCAACTGCAGGAGCAATAACAACACAACAATAATAATAAAGACAACAACAATAGTTGAAATGATAACAATAAAACAATGCACTGTGAATGCTGAGTGCGAGATTTGAAGTATCGTCTGTAGTCTTTAGATGTGTAAGATGCACACAGAGCAATAGTATGCACACTGTGTTCGTCTGATTTCTGAATTAAAACAAAAGGCAAGGACGTTCGACTTGAAGCGATTCCTACAAGTCTTTTAACTATGTATTGTACTACGTACACATATGCTGTTATGCTTTGTATATATCAATGATATAGACATGTGTGTTTGTGTGTGTGTGGATGAATTGTGGATGATATCAAACGAGATCATTTAATCAAGATTGCAAAGAGAGCTTCAGGCATTGGGGAAACATTGGCTTTGGCAGACAAAAAACTTCCTATCATTATTTATTTTCCCTCTGTTTGTGTGTGTCTTGCGTTTTTAAACGGAGAACCATGTAATGTGTGTAATCTAAAGCATGGATGGACGATGGCTAGTTAAAGAGACAGTATCTCTCTTTCTCTCTCAATCTATCGATCTTCCTTTAGAACAAAATCACGGAGACAACTTATACAGCCATATTCGAAAATTCAGCTAGGAGCAAATCACACAAAATTTCAAGATTTTTAGTTTTATTTTGCCCACAGCTCCTTTATAAGTTATCTTAATAATACGCACAAATAATACGATCTGATATTGGGCAAAAATGGCTTAAAAATTAAAATTTGTGAAGCATAATCTTGAGGAATTATGTCTGTCTCAAACTTTAGGGGTCTCGATTTGCACTTTCGTCGTTTGTCGTACACGCATAATATATAGTAAATTAAGTTTGACTAGGCCAAAGCCCAAAGCTTTGTTTTGTATCATCAACTATTGTAAAGCCATAAATCTAGAGGCTGAATTGTGAATATCAAACACGTCTCTCTGTATTCTAGTGCATGTATGCAGTGCAGTCAATGTAAAGTGTACGTTTGATATAAAATTCTAGATGCACATGAGCTCTCATTTAAAATTTAACAGCAGCTTTCATATTATTACAGAGGAAAAGTGGATGCAAATGTGTGGATTATTACTTAGTGATATTGTTCCTCTTTTGCCTTTCCATACATGTAAATTATTCTGCACTAAAACTAAAGGTAAGGTGTACTACGCACACTAAAAGTGAAATGCAATGTTGGAAGTTGACGACGACGATGAATGTTTTCTTTATAACTTGCAATTTACAATCTATTGATTCTGGTTGCATCTTGAATGTCTTTCTATATATCCACCATTTAACAAAACATTATATTCCAATAGGTAGCATTTACTTGGTTGTCTTCGTCTTCTTGTCAATAATTATTATGGTAGTTGAGTCTCTATAGCTGCAGATTTTTTTACTTGCAATTTTACATGAATACATGTTGTATGTACAGTGCACAACGTGCTCACTGCAAATAAGTAGGCAACTAAAGTTAAATACATATTACACATTCACACACGTAAGAAAACTGTGTGAAATGTGCGTGTGTTTGGAAAAAGCGATATGTATAACGAGGGAAAATAATATATTGTGTGGATTCAAGTTTGTTGCTGTTAAAGTGTTAGCTATTGACCATATATATTGATTCATTCATTCGTTTTTGGATTCATTCATTCAGCGATTGCATGCTCCAGATGATTCAGTTTTAGATGTAGTACAAGCATTGTTATTATACGTTTTCGCGTCCAATAACATACATATCCAATTCATCATCGACAATCGATCCCTATACATGTACAATGTACATGTATCTACCAAAAGACCAAAACCAAATGAAATGATGGTATGGCTGTCAGTTTGCACACATGCCTGTTCGCATGTGTCAATAGTACAGATACATAGCTTGTATCTTGAGTTGGCGAGGAAGGAGAGCATCGTAAGCAAGCACATTGGGAATTGATTGGAGAACCAGTTAGTTGTCAAATTGTGTTGTGATAAAGAGAGAGCCCAAGACGAAGATTGAGAGAGAAATTCAAAATTGTAAGAATTTTTTAAATATTGTTATTATTACCGAGGATGATGATGATGATGATAATGAAGATAATATGACTATGTATAATATTTTGAGTGGGGATGTTAATGTTGTATGTACATTGAAGCATTGGAGTTGGACATTGGCTATTGAGTGGTTCTTTGAGCTTTGAAGAGCAATTTTCCTCCTGATGATATGATAATCAAAAGGTAGAGCATAGTCATGAGCTTGAGTTTTTTGCTCCTTTTCCTCTATTCTCTTGTCTTTTTCCCAATATCGGCAACAAATATATTGACTATCGACTCATGCATCTTTTGATGACTGACTGTCCGGTATAATTTTTTGTTCGAGATGAGACACAATGTCTAATGTTCTGTCCATGATATGGATATGATAGATATATAAGCACATTGTGTAGTTTACGATGCATGAGGATAATATAAACCTTAATCCTAGTAGTACATAAGAATAATAATAACAATATGCTGTAGATGACAAGAAGCACCATAAAGGTCTGAAATTGAATGATGAGAGAGAGGGAGAAGGATACTTTTTCATTCATTTACTCATTTATGTATATGTATGCTCGTAGTTCGTACAAGGAGATATTAGAGCCTTGATAAGCTGTTAAAGTGAAACCAGGTTAATCTGATCATTAATAGATAAAAAAGAAAAGAGGATCCTCTTCAAACTTCAAAATGATCTCTTGATCATGCATATCATTCGTCTTCTTCTTCTCCTCCTCTTTCTCTTTACTCTTTGTCCGATTATTCTCTGCGTTCCTCTGCACTCTCCGCTTTTTGCATACTAAGTTCTAAATATATGTAGTGTGCATGTATCATGTGTAAGGTGTACGTACGTATATATGTGGAATGTGTGGACATATCCCAATCTGATTTGATTAAGCATAGTAGAGGAGTTGAAAGCAGACAGATAGTTTACAGTTTACACATTTGAATGCATAATACACTACATCTCTTCACTTTTGCTGTAATACATAGGTACGATTGTGTATGGAGCTTAACAATAGGGAGAAAATGCGTGCGTAGAGAAAATGAAGCTCCGTAATTGGAGATGATGTTCAATAATAAAGATGCACAAGACCAAGAAGAGTAGGAATGGTACAATAATAATACCATACATAAGGACTTTTCTTCTTTCTTCTGTGAACAAATGAATGGAGGAATTCATCTTATTTGATGTCCATGTCTACATAACCTCTTTTTATCCTGACAATTATTCCAAAGTATTATCATTATTATTATTACTCGTATTTAGTATTGTTGTATTATGTGTCTAAATCTTAATATGTTCAGATGTAATATAATAATAACAATGATGATAATTGTGAGGATGATACATGGACATGGAAACCCTCTGAGATGATAATAATACATATACATAACATGTTGGAGTTTTGTGATGAGCGAGCTTCGAATGGAATTGAATGGCAAAGGCAAAAGAAACTCTCTCAATTTTACACGCATGCATGTTTCTTGTCTCATCCTTGGATCTGTGATCTATGTATCTAGGTATGTATCTGTATAGAGTTAAAGGTGGTTGTCTGTGTAGCAGTTAACTTTGTGACTTGATCCAGCAGCAATGACAAAAAAGAGGAAAAAATATCCCTTTGAGCAAACTTTGTACTTGAAATAATATAACTAGGTAATTTACTTGACTCTTTTTTTTGCATTTTTATTATGCACATTTCCTTCCTTCTTCATCTGGTATGATGATGTCTGATCCGTTGCTAAAGTTAGAGTTTAAAGTTGGGAGCACGTTCGTTCGTTCTTTCTTTCGTTCTTTCTCAATATTGCTCTGTTGCTGCAGCCTTTGCTTTTTTGAGCTAGTGGAAGATGGAAAGCATATTGTGCTTAGGAAAAAAATCTATTGTGAATATAAAATGGTGGGGATGATAATGATACCAAGAGCTAACTATTTGGCAGTATAATAGATGAAGGAAAACAAGAAGATTGTAGATCCCGTAGCGTACATTTTTTTAAAACTTTTTTCCTCTTTTCAATGTGCATATATATATAATACATTTATGTGCTTCAAATGCGTGTTGTACTCGTATCGTACTCGTATTCTTGAGTCTTGAGTCATTGTCATGCAGAATAATAATGTGAAGATTATATTGCCGACATGTGTATTCCGTTCCATTGGATTCGATTCTTGTTGAGGATGGGAATGGATTTTAAGGCTTGAATGCCTCTGCTGATGATTCAATGAGGGATTTTTTGACTCGCAGATTTTTCACAGGTTTCCCCTCAAATCCTAACATCTTGCACCCCATTTACAATTTTTACACATGTGTATCAGTATGTACACCATATGAGCATAATATATTGTGTCTTTGTTTGTAAGGATCTAAAAAAATCGTTGGAACTCCTTTAAAATAGGTTTTCGTTCTCTCTCATATTATCTTGTTATTGTCCGCCCCTGTTTTGTCTCGAGTCTTGAGTTTTGAGCCTTGTGCCATCTTATCACCCAATTTAAATTGAGGCGTATGTGTAATGTATAATGTATATATACATAAAAATATTTTGCCCTGGCGTGTATGGTCGTTGTTATTTAAATTAAAGTTTACTGATTTACAGTTTACTCCATACGCAGAATCGAAAGTCATGACAGATGTGGGTACAATAAAAATAAATATAGTTCTATTGAGAAACTCCTCGTAAATTTTATTACGCATCATGTGCTCGTATTTTTCTACATTTTCGAGAGATAAACAGTATTACAAATATGTGTACAAAAACAGCACCGTATAATATAGTACTATGCCTTATTTCTTATTTCACAAGGTAAATGGTATCATAATAAGGAGGAGAGCAGGATTACACTTTTTTCATCAAACATTAAATTACAATTATTATTACATTGCTACATATTACACATGTACCACTTGTCAACAATGCTGGCTTAGAGACAATCCCATGTACGTTATATTTGACAAAAAGAACGGATTGGAATGTCTATATAGAGCAGAATTAAGTGAGTGTGTGTGTGAGTGGGGTGTAGTTAAGGTACTTGAGTAGAAATTAAAAATTAAGAAGACTGAGATTAGGAGCTAACAAAGGAAACGAGAGTGTGTGGCATTCTAAATTATTAATTCGTAATTCGCTTATGTAGCTCAGAAAATCTCGATTTCTCTCTCTCTCACTCTTTCTCACACTGGATTTGCAATCATGATAAGAAGGGGCAGAAAAAGAAGGAGAAACCGGCAAATGTTCCTCTGTCACAAGTCGAAGTCGACTTGAGTTGAAAAAGGCAGGCAAGAGAAAATTTAAGATCTAGAATTAATTTTGAATTATGAGACGTGTGTCGTGTGAGGCACACGCCTATTATAGAACGTATAACATAAGACACAGAAGAGAACTAGCCGAATTTTTCTCCTTTTTTATACCACTTGTCATTTTTTCTATCTCACTCTCGCATATATAAGATCTGTAGTTGGAGCATTTTTTTCACGTGTGTCCTCCCATCCATGCCATTACACATACATAAAGTTTATAAATATAATGTACATACATGTAAGTACATGCATATGTATATATTCTTAGCCTGAGTCAGAGTGCGTAGACAGACATTTGAATTTACATTTACACATCTAAATTTGCATTTGCATTCTATACGCAGCCAAATTACCACCCAGTCATTTATTTCTAAACTCATTACCGCAACTCGGATCTGCATAACGTACGTACGTATGTTATGTATGATGTATGCATAAAAGCAAAAGACAAGTCTCAAGACGGATCTATTATCTCTGCTCTGCGTCCTGTGTCTACCTTTAATATTCTTTTTATTGTTGACTGTGGTACGCTTGTGGCTTGTGGTGGTGACAGAACGACAAAAGTAAATGAGTAGACAAAATGTAGTTTAGCATTTAGAGACGTCTTATTTATTGTACTTTTTTCTGCGTTAATTTCCATGATTTGTAATTGCACAGCAAACCCATAGCGCATTATATATATGTAGAGAGACGACAGGCAAAAGAAGAGCAAACCAAAACAAAAAGCAACGAAACGAACGGTGTGTCGTCGCCACATGCTTTGGGAGGAGGAAATGTGTAAAATTTAAATGAAAAAGGCGTCATCTCCATAATCTGCAATCTAAAATACAATGCAATAGAACTGTACATACATGAGTAAGTATATGTCTATAATATACGCGATTCTCTGTGTGTAATAATTGTGGGCATTTCAAAAGACTTGTTATTTTTTCCCTCCTCATTGTATTATATCGGCGGTTGTCAGTTCTTATTATCATCCTCATATAATATAATCCAGTTTACTGTGTACCGTGTACAAAACTGCAGAACTCAAGAGATAGACAAGTGGGAGAGAAAGAGAGGAAAAGGAGACGGAAGAGGAGGATGAACAGTTATATTATGTATGTGCATGGTGTATGGTTTGAATCAGAGGTAATGCGCCCATATTTGATTTTTTGTTTTGTGGTCGTCATATACTTTTTATGTGATTTCTCCCTCATCTTTTTAATATGTATCCGTATCTGTCAATGTCGTCTTGTATTCTGCCTTTTTCCCTAGATTTTTCTTTTAGATATCGTGTACTTATGTAACGAAAATAATGAAGTTTCAAAAAAGGAGCAGCAATGTACTTTGAGGTATTCGTTAGTATTTCATGCATTATGTAGGATATTATGCATGATGTTGATTTGGTTGTTAGTGAGGGATGTAAATGTGTAAAGCAACTAGAATTGATGAATACAGCAAATAAAATAGGGATTTTACAAGATTTGTGTGCATATATGTACATAGTCAAGTTTCTGCTCCTCCTGACTTGAAAGAGCAAACAGCTCCCAATATCTGTAATTTGAGTTGGTTTGGTGCTAACAGGAGAAGCAAACACGGTTTATAATGGAGATACTTTGACTATTTGGAGAGGAAATATGTTGTTGATTTGTGTTTTATAGCTTTGCCTGTAAAATTTGTTTGTTTTCAAGGGCCAAAGGGAATTTTCTCTCTATATGTGATTTGTCTCCTGTTTGAAGTTGCAGAGATTGATGTGGAAATTGAAACTTGAGAATAACTTTTGCTACCACATATACTACATATATGTACATATATTTAGAACATTTATGTAAGGCAACGACTGTAGTAATCTGTGTAAAACTACTCAAAATGGATGTGTACCATTCGTTCATCCGAAATTTGATGGATGTTTGTGTTTGCTTTTAGCCTTCCTCTGCATCGTTTTTTGGTCATGATATGTAATATGTAATGTATGGATATTGGTATTGATAATGATGTTTATTAAAAATATGACTCCTGTTTTGGCTGGTTTTTTGGCTTTCTGCTCCTTTAGTTTCTCCTTTCAATCTTTCGCTAGTTATCAACACCACGGTCAATGGCAAATGGCAGTGTTGCAATGGATTTGTGTTGTATGTACTAGATATGGAAATGGCTGACAGGCAATAAAAGTATGAAGAAAGTATAATAGTAATATTATATGACGATGGTGATTGGGATTATTATTATTATTATTGCTTTTCTGAAGCCCTGCACTTGCTCTGTAACTTGGTATGATACATACTATACAGATCTACAATCACAACCACAATCTACACGGTAAAAGTGCTCAGTACATTATACATTAATACTATGTCATTTATTTTTTATGGACGGATTTGGGCTTTGGGGTGGTGTGCTGGGTTGTGTTCTGTATATGTGTATTCTGTTGTCTCATGCTCGGAAACATCCAGTCATTTATTATTTTTTTTAGTTTTGAAAGGAGAGAAGCAAAAATTAAGAAAGTAAGTGAGGCAGGCTGCATGGGTATCTGAATTTGAACCTATTTTTAATATTTAATTGTGTATGTCTCTCGTTCTTTCTCTTTCTCTCTCTCTCTCCCTCTTCTCCTTCAACTGATTTTTTCCTTCGCTGTTTTATTATATTGCTGTGATTATTATGATTATGTATGTGTACTTGTTTTGATATTTGTGTATGTACGTGTGTATGTAGAAAAGTAGTTTGGTTGAATTTGAATTTGACTACCTGAGGCGAGTACATGTAGTATAAAGAATAAAGTAAGATTGAAAGATGCAGTTTTAAGTATTTTTTATGTCCGTGAGTGATGGATTTTGTGCGTGCGGAGTTAATGGTCTGAAAGGAGAGGAGAAGCATATAAATATAAGAAAGAGGAGGAGGAGGAGGTGAGGAATGTGTTTCGTATACATATCATCGTCATCTCCACAATCTATCCAATCCATTCACACAGCATTATTATTATTATTACTATTTATCATGATACAGAAATACAAAGGGATTTTTTTATGGCAAGAGAGGTGAGAGACTTGCACTAATTTCACATTTAGCGAATAATGTATACAATATACAATAAAAGAAGTAGAAGAAAGGAGAGGGCGAAAATAAAACGGAGTGAAAATATTATATTACTCTGGTTATGACTACATATTTTGGTGCTGGAGAGAAAATAAATTGGATGCATAAGCTCTTGGAATTTTAAGATGGAAATGGACCGTTGCATGGAAATATTTTAATGGTGTCAAACGAAAACGACTCCATTTTATTTAATAACATAGGTATCGTGCATAAGGAATTGAGCTTTTAAGTGCAGAAATTAGAAATCAAAGACCATGCACATAAAGTGCAAATGTAAACTTGTTGTCGTCGGTTGTCGGCCCTGCACTTCGCATGCACAATGCACATGCATATTATTATTATTATTGTCATGTGGTCAGTGGTCAGCTCTGTCGATATTAACATCTCTCTCCAATTTTAAATGTTGTGCAGCATGAGAATGCATGATCACATCAACAAAGTTAATTTTTAACTACATAGCAAGTGCTGCCATGTTTGTGCATACATATCAAATGCACTAATTAGTACACTTTTGAATTTTGAATGTATGTATACACTACACACGGAAATTTTATTATGAATCATTTTGTCTCCTTTGACGTTTGATATGATATGTAATATGTAATACGTACACACACATACAAGTGAGAATGAGCGAGGGATATTAAGAAGGTGACAGGAGTATTTTTCACTCTTTCTTCTACCACATTTTACATTGTACTTATTGTCGTTGTGAAGCATTATATGTGTAAATTTGTGTACATTAAACGTCATACATGCAGCATATTTGATATTTGCTGTCTTCTTGAGGTGAGTGTATGAAGAGACAATTAATATGCAAATATGACAGGTCGGTATGTGCATTTTGTATGTATACATACTTGGATAATATATCAGAAGAATACAATACAATAGTGACAAATGCAACGTGTCTGCTTGGTTGTGCACAAAAGTTGACGCAATGTATGCATGCGTATATTAGTAGTATAGCATATATATAATATGTATATGTAGTATTGTCGAGGGAAAAGTTTCATCTTCAATCTTCTCAAGTCAAAAGCTACACACAGGAAAGAGAGAGGGAATTTCTTTTTTTGATTTTTTTATTTTCTTCTCTTTTGCATATGCCACCAACCAGGCGTCAGTCGTCGTCGAATGTAATTGTAGTCATAGTCATATAGTCAAAGTCGTAGTTCGCCGTATTCTGTGTCATACATGTGTAATGTAATATTACACTACGTGTAGAAGTAGAATTGGGAGGAATGGAATAAAAAGAAAAGGACGAAGATGAGCAAGAAGAAGACGAAGTAGAAGAAGAAGCAGCAGTAGTAGAATTCTGTTAAGTGGCTGAAACTTTTTTGAATGGAGAGGGAAAAGTTAAAGACTTTTGTACACAGCCCATTCGACGAAGACAAGTAGACAGATGCATGAAAACAGATTCACAAATAGACAAATGTACGCTGGCATTTAGTCACTTTTACTGTTTACCAGCTGATAAATTTGTCATTTCTGTCTGTCTGCAGACTGTACCCTGTAACCATAATATTACATGTATAGAAAAGAACTGAGGCTGAGGATAAACGTTTGTAAATAGAGAAGATCTGTCTCTCTTTCAGACCATTCATAATTGGTACATATTACATTAAGTGCAGAGTTTTAATTTTTCGAGCAAAGTTCCTCTTATTCTCTCTGCCTTCTTCCAATCCTCGCTTCAAACATACTTATACATATACGTATGCATAAAAGTTGCAGCTAAAACTTACAACTTGGAGGAGGGAAATAATGTCAAGTTAGGAAAAAAACACATGGGTGCTCCCATATGTATATGTATAATGCGTGTATGTACTAACTCTTGGTTGTCTTTTTCTTATTCATACGAAAAGACGGAGCGTTTTTCCTCGTTTTCTTCCATTTCTTCGTCTTCTTCTTGTTCTTGTTAAAGAGAAGATGATAAAGTTGCCGGTACTATCTACTATCTACTAGCATGACATGCCGGTCCTTTCTTTTTTTGCTGGTTCTTTTCTATATAGACTTTCTCATGAAGCGTCTTTTTCTTACTGGTATTCCTGGCAAGAACTCCAAGACAACAGCAATTTCTGCGTATTATACGCTTATATAGACATGAATTATAGATGAACGACTTATGATATGATATTATACGTATGTGATGCGATGTACACTGCAGTCAGCTAACAAGTTCCTCCTCCATTTCGTTTTCGGCGTGGACCCATACCAAAAGGAATCTATACAGAAACTGTTCAAAATGTATGTAAAAAGTCTTATTCTTACATCAAAAGAGTCTAGGCATTGTGTGTATATAATACACATAGTACATGCGAGTGTGTGTTTATGAGCTGTGAGTTGTGATGTGAGTACAGAGTGAGTACAGCAAAAAGTATATATACAAGATACTTACAAGCAAACGCAAAATCAAGTAACCAAGTAAATAGTAAACAGATGAAGGAGGAAAGGGAATTGAATCCTTATAAAATATTGTGATGTGTATATCTTCACATCGACTGTATTGCACTGTACTGTACTGTGTAGTTGTAGTGCAACATAAAATATCATATAATATTCACTAACAATGTGAGTTATAAGCATTTTAAGGCTTTAGGGCCACTCCTTTAATTGAAATAATAATCTCTAGTCATAGTCATAGTAAGAATCAGAATCAGCTTATCGCTCAAAGTGAAAAGGAGAAGGAAACAACTTGTGTCTGCTGCCTTCTCTTCGTTGGCCGGCGTAAACTACAAGTATAAAATATAAAATATACTGACAATATGCTGCCATTTAATAATGTAACTAACTATAAGTAATATATAATAATATATAATATGCACTCTATCTACTGATATTGGATTCTCCTTCTTTCGACTCCTTCTTTTCATGTAATAAATGTTAAATGAGCGCTTGACTTTTGCCCATATTGTATCCTTTAGGTTATAACTCGTATCTCGTATCATATAATGTGTTCAAGATCCTAGAGTCCAAGTCATAAGTAAATGAAAATGAAGAAGAAAGTAATTTATTTAATAATAGTGACTGTTACTTGTTCTGTATTCTGTACTGTCTTCTTTATGTTAGGACAAAAATTAAAGGAGTAAATTTGTCAAGAACTTTTATTTGCCCAGCATTTAGGATTCAGTATCTACTTTTATACTTGGAAAGTTCTCTGAAATTCAATTCAATTGTGAATGTGTGTAGGTGTGTGTTGATGTTTGAATGTCTCTATTCTTTCTTCTTTTCTTCATTCTTTTTTTCCATTCATTTTGATTGACATGACAGTGAGGACGGTAAACTAACAGATTTGTAGTTTTTCTATCTAACTATGGGAAGAAAAACATATACCATTTGAGGCTCATTATGTTGGATAAACTGTGGATTTTTTGTGCGGGCAAGCTCAGTTATTTATTATCATTATGCTTATGAATAGGATCATGACTGGATGGTTATGTCGACGACTGTGACTATATATTATGGCAATTTTTTAAATATTTAACTGTCCATATCAAATTATGCCGTACTGTATACAAAGCACAATGTTGTACATATATAAAAAGACTTTTTTACAGGAAGAGATTTTTTTAGCATTTTTTTCAAAATTAAGTTGAGTGACATTTAATTTGGGGAGTTTAGTGTACAGTGAACATTGAACTAGAAAAATGAAGGTCTGTGTATATATACTGGAGTCCTGTAATGTTTAGAAATTAGTTAGCTAATAAATAACAGGAGTAACAAGTAACAACAAGGGAAGTGACTCTAAGTCTTGGAGATGGAAGATTGGAGATGATTAGTGAATTTGTACAGGGGACTTGTTTTTTGTCAAAAATGAGCTGTTGTTGCATTTTGTCTGTTACATAGTGGAAGTCGGCCTTTCCTCTTCTTCCAAAGAGGACGAAGAGACAACGATGAAAAAGTTCTCCCATAATTTTCTATTTTTTCTCTCCTTTCTGGATGGCTTTTAAACCGTCAACTATATACTATAAAGTAGTTAAATACCACAAACCATGCATGATTGATGGTAAACATGAAATTGTTGTGCAAATTGCGTAGGTACGAGCTAGAGATGGGATCTAGAACCAAAAACATACACATATAGCCAACGCGTTCATTCCGATTCCTGTTCATTATTCAGATTGAGATTGAGAGATGATATAAAGGAGGAGGGGAAAAAACTGAGGTTTTTATTTTTACAGTTTCTCGTCCATTATGCGTTCTTTGGTTGATGGTGAAGTTGTTGTTTATTGTAAATAATTGTAAATTGTGACTGGCAAATTGTCGCTTCATCCGAATCCCAACAACAGCAGGCCATGGAGCTAACTATACAATGTAACGAAAAGAAATATATTTGAAATTATTCCTCCATCCTGACGTCTTATTCTTCTTCTTCTTCTCCTCAAACTGTACAAAATACAAACCAGGTTTAAATAGTTTATCCTGCTGATTTTTTCCCTTCAGATCTGCAAGACACTTTTTGTAGGTAAATTTGAACATTATTTGCAAAGTATAACTTTGTATTTTGGGTTCTTATTTTGTATTTGTACTCGATGCGCTTGGCCAGAATGGAGGTAATATATTGTACGGTATATAGAGTTAGTATGTAAAAAAATAATGATATGGGTCTTCTAATAAGATACAATAGCCGTAAAAAATCATGTAAATGTATATAAAGTACAAAATACACAATGAGAAATGAGGGAATGAGAGGTTTGTGGTCATAGTCTTGACTGTCTGTACATTGAATTATAGCGACTTGATTCGTCTCATCTAACCATTTCTAATTGTGAGTAATGACAATTGACTCGCAAAATAATGGACTGGTGAAACGAGGCTCAAATGAAATTTATTGATTATGTTCGTGTTCTTTTTCACATTGGATGTAAGTACGTATGTATGTATGTAGAAGATTGTACAAAATAATACACATAATACGCATAAAGATATATTATGTATCTCTGTACTTTTGTCTCATGCCTCATGTATCTATATGTATAACTCTGTTGGGATTTAGATTTAGGAGTGGGAGTAAAGCTAAAACTAAAACTGAGAGACAATGAGCAAACGCAGGGAGAGCTTAAGCAAGATAAGTATGTGAGATAGGACGGATGATGTATAATATATTGTTATAGGATTTTTGGACAGAGGATTCGCTACGTGGAATTATCACTCTATATAAAGTTATAAAGATACAATCTCTCTTTTTTATAGCCCACAACTCACTCACTCACTCACAAATAAATAAACAAACGCATTTTGCCTTTGCCTTCCTTTTTGGCGATTTATTTCAGGACTAAAATGAATCTTGTTTAGACTTTGCAGAGTTGGTACATATATGTTTAGCGTTTAGTCTCATTGGACGCAGTCGGCTCATTGTTGTTTGTTATTGTTTTGTTGCTACAAAAATATAAGCATATATGTATACATACAGTTTACAATGAGCTTTCGTTCCCATTCATCATTGTTTTAGCGGAGAGAGAAAGAGAATCGAGATTGGTGGCCTGACGCTGGATTTAATACAGTATTGTGTAGGTATTCTAATATATATATAAAACCATACGCACAAACAAGTGTATATGTGTGGGAATTAAACGGTAACAATGATGAATATTTACGTAATATTAATGTGAACTTGTGTGTGCACAATAGTTAGTTCGTAGCTTGTCAATCCATCATGTTTTAGGTTGCTATAATACTCCCAAACTCGGTCATGATCCTTCAAATAAAAATAGAGGCGTATTTAATTTGTAAATTTATTAAGTATGGTGTCTTAATCCTTCTCAAAATTCAAAACAGACCCTTTTCTTTTGTCCATGGTAAATTACAGCAGCTTGCTTATTTTAAACATGAAGATTTTATTATAATACCCAAAGGTTTGCATATTAAATTATAAAACAGTGTTAAAACAGGGGAAATATGATGGAGCAGGAAGTGGAACCGCTAGACAACAAACCAATAACAACTACAGAGGAAATTCACATCAAATGAGACTGTCTGTCTGCCTGTCACACTTTTTACCTTTGTCGAGACGTAACCTTAACTTAAAACGGTCCATTCCATATTCCATAATAATAAATGCATACAACATACACGGCAATAAATAATAGAACTCACCATGCTTTTCATAATATATTATGTTATTATATTATGAAATGAAATGGTAGTTGATGATGTTGATTCATTGTATTATCGTCCATTAGCGCTCGTTGACACCTTACTGTTTGATTGGCGGCGGGAAGATGAACAAGAAAAATACGTAAAATTATAAATTGCATGTATATTGTATAATATTATAGAAGGGAGAGAATCTAAAAAAACACAAATTCTATCCTGTCTGCTCATACGGTGGTAATAACTATAATGGTACACTAGCTCTTTAGCATGTATGGCATCGTGATGGAGAATATGAAGCTATTTAGCCCTGTGATTTTAGTAAGCTCATAATACACTGGGTTGTATTATATAAAATTTTAAAATGTACTCATGCAAAAGAGGGAGGAAAAGGAAAGACAGCAGGTGTTGTTCATTTGTTCTTATTCCTTCTTTTTTGTGCCTTTTCTCTTTACATACATACATATATGTTATCCTTATTAAATACTTATCCTTTATCCTATTTCTGGCTCGTAAACTATAAATATAAATGCACGAACAGTATGTATAGTGCAGTGTATTTTGTATTGTATATTGTATTTTTGTCCTGCCTTATAATTGGTTGAAGAGACCCGAACTTTTTCTCACCACAAAGAACAACAGCAAAAACAGCAACAATAACAATAAAGCGGTGAATGGGGAAATAAGGGATAAGGATTTGCTCTCATTATAATAGTTTATAATAGTCCGAGTGGAAGTTGAAGGGAATAGACCACATTGCATTTTTCTCGTTCATATACACAATATACATACATAAAGGATCTAGGCATTATGATGCATATTCCATCTTCGTTGATGATGGTAAATAGAAGGCGCACGATGTGTCCTCCTCAATCACTCGAGATCCCGTTCCTTTTTGTATCATCCTTCGTTTATGATTTCTCCAGGCCTCTCCTTCCCCTTATATTAATTCAAAAGAGTTGAGGAGGTTTGTGCATTAAATTTGTGGTTACCAGTACCACTCCAATTTACATACATATAGGTATATGTATATATGTATGATAACTGGAAGTGAGAAGGCAGGCACAGTGTTTTTGGTCCATATAATTTTATAATACCGACACAAATTCTGTCTCCTCCTTTTCCCCCTTAAGTAACTTCATCACTGTACATATGGTAACAGCTAACAGCACTGAATATGGAGTAAAACTGTCTCGAAAATTGGAATGGATTGGTAATTTTTTTTGTTTTTCCTCTGGTATTTTATATAAGTGGTCTCCGATTTCTTCGCCTTCAATGCGCTCAAGAGGTTTGGAGAATATGCCAAAGCCAAGAGCGATACCATAACGAACGTGGTCAGCAACTTTTTTCTGCAACCATGTACCATTTATGTGTACTTGGGTGGAATATAGAGACAATCAAAGATGCTGATGATGATACTAAAGTATATTATACTAGACATTATACACACTACTTACATTTATTACAGCATATGAGACTAACGAGTTGATTCATAATTCATAATTGGCTGTATTTAAAAGTGTGGCTAATAAAGTTATAATATTATAGTAATTGACCAAGAAGCCGAGAAGGAGGAGAGGGAGGAACAAGAACAATAATTCCTAGATGGCAAGGGAAATTATATCGGCACCTGATAGTTATTGCTCCCGTGATGATTCAAAATGGATAATGGATAATATGTAACTACTAGTATCTATGTGTGTGTGTGGAAAATGCTGAGAAGAAAAATGTTGAGGATGACATTTCAGCTCACCTTTAACTTCTCTTTAACTTTTCTCATTTATAGCCGTTAAATTGTTGGGAATTTTCCTCCAACCGTAGTTATGTATTATGTATGTAGGTAGCCAACGAGTAGGTCGCCAAGTGCAGGGTCTGCATGTTCTTTGATGCGACTGTTTGTAAGTATCCTATCGTTATGTATTTGTACACATATGTGGATGGATTCTATCTATGCCATGTTCATATCGGGTACGAGTAACACCGTTGGTTTCATTTTACACCGCCGTGTTTATGCCATAATAATAATGATGATAATGAGTGTGATGGAAAAATTGCTTTTTTCTCTCCATTCCGCTTAAATGGTGGCAGTTAGCTCTGTTTTTCTGGCGTTATGATATTATGATATTGTGTATTGTGATACTAAGGCTGCTGCTCCTGCTTCATGTTGTGTTGTTTTTCTGCTGTTTCTGACGATGATGAAGAATAAGAAGAAAAAGATTAAGTGGGAAATTGTGAGGTTCATTTGGTCAAGCTTGGAGGTGAATATAAAGAAGGAAAAGAAGAAGAAGAGGATATACTCTCTGCAACTTTTTGCATGTTCTTTTAAGTCAGGCGTACATGTACACATACATAACAAGAGGAGATGGCAAATAATAATAATAATAATAATGAACATAAATATTATATTATGTGAGACAAGGTGAAAAATCTATATGCTGGACGAGGAACAGAAACGGATGGCGATGGATTCCTCTTCCCATTAAAAACGAGGAGAGAGAATGTCAAGTTCTCTCGCATTCTTGCATTAAACAATCAACTATGGTTGTGGCTGCCGTACATCGTACATACATATAAATATTATAATGTATGTATAGCTGTTTCTGTTTCCTTTACCTACCGTCTACATATTTTCTATATGATACTATACAGAAAAGTTAGTCAAGTTTATGATTAGGAAGCTCCGCTTGAATGTCTTCTTGGACGCGAAAACCGTATGTTTGTCTGTGTGTGTACAGTGTTGATGAGGGAACATAAAATATAAGTAAGCGACCAGCATCAACCAACTGACTGACTGAGTGAGTGGGTTGACCTCTTGGTTTGGTAGATATTATTGGGAAAACGTGCTGTACAGTTCCGAAGCAACATTTTACGTTATATCATGTGTGTATGTGTAAGAACAAACCTTTACAATTGTGGCATGCCTGCATAAATACAATACATATACAATATACATAAATGCGTATAAAATATAATTCTGCAATGTGCTATAAAATATAAAATATGCATCTATGTAGGTATGTATATGTATATTCCACACTCTGTGCATTGTGTATTATGAAATATGAACAGGGATTTATCAGTTAGTTTGCTGCTTTGTTATGTATTGAATGTACATATGTAGTGTGACTAGTTTCGAGTAGCAATAAAATAAGTTTTTTTTCTCCTCGTCCATCTTCCTGATATTCCTTATTCCGTTTATGTATAAAACAACATTTGTGTATTATTTGTCAGTCAGTTTCAATCTCACAGGCTCTCGTCTTTCGTTCACTGTGTGTGTGTGTGTGTGTGTGTGTGGATTGTGGATATAGATAAATGTTTTTGAGGAGAGTATTATGGATTACACGCTGAGAATGAGAGATGCACGTACTTTGGATGTTTTCTCGTTAGTCATGACTGGTGGTGGTGGTGGTGGTGATGATCATGTCGATGATCAGCCTCAGAATAAAGAAGAGGAAGAAAATGAATAAGTAGATCTTGCTCTTTTGAATCATATGGAGAAAAAAGTAGAAATAAAAGATAAAAAATCACAGAATATTGAACTACGAGCAATGTGCTATGTATGATGTGTATAAGGGAAAGAGATAACTGAGCTCGGTGTGCACCCAAACCAAATCATCCAAATATCAAATCAGCTGTCAATTATTCAACAAAAGTATCGAGAAATGGAAAAAGAGAGTAAGAAAAATACAAAGGCGAGAGTATACATTATACATAGATAGATATTAGCATTATATTCAAAGCCCAAGCTTAAGTTAAAGCCGGCTAGGCCACGTTTACTTTATACCTTCAAGCCAATCCTCTGCTGTTGAATAAAAAAGGGGGAAATTATAAGAAGGTCTCTTTTTATGTTATAATAAGAGACTAAAAAATATGCTGGGTGATTGAATGCGGTATGTATTACAAATTACTGGGCATTCTTTTACCTTTAAAAGAAAAGCGATGTGCGGTGTGTTTTGTACACATATGATGGTCGCCCATCTATCATGAATTGACTGCTGATACTCCTGCCAACTCTCAAAGAGATCGAGGAGCGATGAGGAATTATTATTATGCACAGATTTATTATTTACTGTGATGGTAGAAAATTGAAAAGTATCACAAATCACAAGTCATGAATCACAACAAGACGCTGGCAGAGCAGAGAGGTATACATGCATACGCCGAATATCGAAGAATTCATCCAAGTATCTATGTATATGTTTGTATGTGGTATGTACATGTGAAGACGAATTGGACACGGTCTTTATCTCTCCATCATCATCATTAACGTGGGCTGTAAATCTTCATTTTACACATATGAATAATACTAATAACACGAATATTTTACTATCTCTTCCTCTGTATATATCAGTGGTCGTGTATCGTATTACGCATTTTCATAGTTCAGCTTGACCATTTACCATTTAGTTGACCATTGTTCTCTGTTCTCCCATGTCTTGGGGTCACTTGCAAAACATTCTCATTTGAATTTGTCAAACGTCAAAATGAACAAAAATTAGGAGCTGCAACTTTAGGAGAATGAGAATGCCAAGTTTCGTGGTACATACATAGGTTCCATGTCCTCCTTCCAACGGTCAGCGTTTAAATAACGATTATGCAAAAACCTTTGTATTTGCTCTGGGAAACCTCAAAGTTTAAAGTTCTATCTATGAAGTTGTCGGGAGTCAAAAGGAAAAGTCATGAAAATTATAGATGATGCAAAGAGAGGAGCTTCTGCAGAAACAATAATAATGATGTATGTATGTGCCCCGTAATTATAATGATAATGACCAATGTCACAACTTGTAATAATTCAAGTAGTTGTCTATATTCTCCATTGGTTTGGTCATTATGTAAAACAGTGCGTATAGATTATAGATAGATGAGATCTGCTTCCACCACACATAATTTTGGGCGTTTATCATCATCAGGGTTAAAAGTTAAACGGTCCAAAGGGGTTAAAATTCAAACTATTATGTGCAGTGTCTATACCTAAGTATACTTCAGAAGCTCTTTATTTGCTAGTAGAAAAAAAAATCTTTGTCAACTGAGGCTAAATTAAAGACAGAGAATACAATAAATGTTTGGACTCGAGCAATTAGGTTGATTGGTTTTTTTCTTTCGGTTTGGGTTTGACGTTTAATCTATCTATATGTATGTATGGATGTATGTAAATACGAACTTAGCCATGTCACATTGTTACGATATTCTTGTCTATGTATGACAAAAGTGAGGCAGCTTGATAATAAACAAAGAACAAATAGTAACTATATAAGCAATGGACGACGTAAGTGCGTGGTAATTGTGATCTTAATAATAGACGTTTGAGTCTATGTAATTATTTTAAGTGTGTATCGAGTATGGAGCATTGAAAACTCTCCGGCGGTCATCTGCCTGCCTCTGTTAAAGGCAAAGGAGGAGACCAACTCTAAACCTATCTCTATATAATAATATAATTCGCTAA